>JAQQAE010019148.1:0-11006 GCA_029823295.1 Pseudamia nigra | reverse complement strand
TATGGGAGTTAGTCGTTGGTCCAGAACGGATTAATTGGTTTTACATGTATTCCTATGGAAAAAGTTGCATCGGACAATGACCGATTCGGATAACGGCCGTGACGCCAGAACGGATTATCGTCGTTATCCGAGGCACCACTGTATATGTATGAATGGTGTATATGAAACAAGTACACCAGAAAGACACAGCACTCATTTAGATAATTTCAAGTTGCAGCTATATTGAATTGTAACGTTGGGGTTGGTCTGACTTCCTAAATTAAAATTCCTACTTGAAGGGGTGTTCCAGCTGAAATTTCCAACTAGGAACTTGGAAATTCCAAGTGCTGAGCACTGTAATTTGTGCTGGTTTCAAATTCATGATTGCCACTGACCTCTCAGTGGAGCATAATGTATTTACAGGACCTCAGAAAGGACTTTTCCATGTTTTGTGGCAGGCAGCATCCAGCATCAAGGAACAGCCGAGTCATAATCCCATGCCTAAAAGCCCATAATGGATGAAACAAAGTCTGTCTCTACCAAGGATCTTTGGACTTTTATTGGCAAACAGAGAGCATGAGGTATGGGGGCTGAGCAGATCCTTTAAAGTGGCTTTAAAATCACTTTGAAACATTTCACCTCCATAAATTTCACCTCCATACAATTGTATCCACTGTGAAGGACATAGTGTATTTAGTGATAAGGCTGGGGTTCAATAGTTGCACACTTATCAAGTCATTAGGGAAATGGAAAATAGCTACAGATCCCAGGCCCCTAAATATCTGTGATTTTTTTCCCTGATCCTATTCCAGTCAAAAAAAAAAAATGAATGAAGTATTGGTAAACATCTGCTTAGTTGACACAAAGTACAAGAATTATAGAGCATTTCTTAGAAACCTCTTCAGTTTAATTTTAAAATTTAAAAGAGTGTGGTAGTTAATGGGTTTGCTGACACTGATTAATGAATCTGCAGCTTGAGAAAAGTCCAATTTTGTGAGTGCTGTAGGAATATTAACCAAGGATGATGCTTTTTTGTCCCAATTACAACAACGCAGTGAGCATCTATCACGCTGAACTGTGATGACAAAACAGATTTCTCACAAAATTTTAAAAGGTGTTGCTTATTTCTGCTGGCAAGATTGTCATTGGATGTACTTAGATTGAAAAAGATGTTTTTCAGCGTTTTGGTAAAATGATCCTTTCAGGATTTTTCTTCTTTTTTAGTAGAAGAGGAACAGAGGAAGCAGAACCCAGAGAGAGTGAGAAAGGGAAAGTCTCAGTTGTCTGATCTATTGGTCACTTCATCTTCTAACTGGTTTTCCCTCGCTGTGCAGTTCGTTTGTCACTGCCAACGCAGGCTCATGTCTCACTTTCCTGAGGAATTGTATGTGTCTATGTGGGTGTGTGCCACTAGCCGAGACAGAGACAGATGGGCCGACTCCCACTGGTTACATGTGTTTGCTCTCTGTCAGAATGCTGTGCCAAGAGGTCTGGACCTGAATGCCACTGAGGGGTAATGCTCTCTCCCAGTGGCTGCTGGGTTGCTAGTTCAAAACCCAGGCCTGCTGTTTTCCTGAAACTGGTGCACAGGGGTTATAGAGGCTGTATGGAGGAGGCTGCAGAAGTAATGAAAAAGTGCAAAGAGTAGACTTCTCTGGAGTAAAGGGAAAATGTATTTGTGGGCCACTCAGGTGACACATGTAGGTAGTCAGGCCTAGCAGACAAGTACACAGAAGTTATTGTTCTTGTTACATGTGCCGGTACATTTCCCCCACATCTCTTTTGTAAAAATTAGTTTCCTCCACTTACAGTACATGTTGACGGGTCGAGGTGCTTGACCTGGACATATAAAGCCACAGGGGTATGTTGTCTTCAACCACCTGCACTAACCTTTGTTTTGTGTTATGAATTGCAGTCATATTGTCTTAAGGCTGTGCGATTTTAGAAAGGCATGAAAATGAAGATATAGTACACTGCACAAGTGTTTCAGGTGTAAACATATGCTCCAACGTCCACATGCGATTGTGCCATAGTACACTTTCCAAGTGAGTTTAGATGTCCCAAATTTTTCAATCAATACTGGGCAGAAATACAGTGTTTTTATACCTTTGTGACTTTGTTTTTTCCTGTTTCTTTTCTCCCTTCCCTTTTGGAAGGACACCTGGCACATCTGCTCTCTTTCTGTCACACACAGATATTGGGCTCTAAAATTACTACATTTTTAAAAAATTTTCAGTTAATTAAGGACAGTGTACACTTACATAAATCATTCGTAAGAATAAAAATGTGTACACCAGATTTAGCGAAAAGCTATTGTCCAGGCGATGCCTATGCCTGCCCATCTGCGCAAGAATGTTAAACCTTCAGCCAAACTTAGCTTATTTGCTCCAGTATGTGATATTTCTGCAATGTTCAATGCTTTCTTCTAATTTCAACTTCAAGTGGTGCTGCACTGTTGCAGTGAGAAGAAAAGCAGAGAAAACACACAGTGATAAGATGGACATCAAAAAAGCTTGAAACCCATCCAAGCCATTTCATTAAATTAAATTAAATTTATTTTGTTTATTTGAACCAGAATTTAAAACAAGAGGAAAGAACAAAACATTGGCAGAAATCAGACTCTTTGAAGTTCGAAAAGGGCGTAGGATGAACTGAAACACTTATCTAGTCCTAACCCTTTTTTACCAAATTTTAAATCAGTAACTCAAAGTTAAGGCTTTCGCAGCCTCTTGTGAGGATATTCAGCATTTACAGCTTTACATTTGAATATTTAACGCAACACATGTCACTGTAATACAAACTATACACATCATTTCATAATGTTATTTTTGAAGATTTGTTTAAACCTACCTGTTGTTTGATATGTTTTCATTTTTTCACTGCCGTTGTTCCATCAATGAACCCTACTGTAGAAATACAGTGTCGTTTGGCATTTGTTCTTATAGCTGGTTTTGTGAACATGCATGTTCCTCTTAGACTGTACGTACTCTCCCTCTGGTGGAAAAACCTTTGGATACTCTTTGGTAACTGATGATTTTTTACTCTACGATCAGAACTGATTTGAATTTGACCAGGTCCTGAAATTTTAGTATTTTCAATTTGGTGAAGAGTGGGTTTGTTGGTTCCCTATATAAGTGTATTTAGTGATTATTCGTATGACTCTTTTTTGAAGAAGAAAGACAGGGTTTGGTGGCAGCTCGTGGTGGTGGATCCAGGCCAATCCTGGTGGCTGCTGCTGGACCCAGGCAGGGTCTGATTGGTGCTGCTGGTGGTGGCCTAGGCTGGGCCTTGTGGCTGCTGCTGGTGGTGACCTAGGCTTTGCCTGGTGGCTGCTGCTGGTGGTGACCTAGGCTGGGCCTGGTGGCTGTTTCTGGTGGTGGTAGCCTGGGCTAGGCCTGCTGGCTGCTGCTGATGGTGGCCTGGGCTAGGCCTGCTGCTTCTGCTGCTCAGTGTTGCTGCTTCTGCTGCCAGCTAACGACAGCAGCACCGACCACCAACCAACCTGAAACGGACCAGGTTGGCAACAAACGTCCGCACGTACTAATCTAGTCCATTCTACCGGCCCGGTCCACTGTGTAGCTTTGTTCGACTGTAGCTACATTAGCATGCTAACGCTCATCTGCACCTAGCTTAGCTTTGTGTACATGTTCACAGGCACAGTCTGTGATCCCCGTGGATCCTGTCATGCTCCGGTCCTGTTCAGGGTCTGTCACCACCAGTTCTTCCCGGGAAATCAGTGAAAAATGGCCGGGTTGAGGCTCACTAATGGACAACTCGGTTCTGCTCAGGCTGCTGCGTCTGCATGACATGTCGGAGCTTGCGTCACTGTGTCAACCCATGATTTGAGGTTCAGATCGTTTGTGTGCATCAAAAAAAAGTGGGGGTGCAAAGCTTGATCTCTGGCCAAAATCGCATGCCAATGCTAGGGGGCACACATGGCTGCACATGTTGAAATTGGGTCTGAATTTGCTGTGTACACGGGACTTTATTTATAAGTTGAACTGCAGCAGTCCCCATCTGATGACACAGTGTACAGCTGGTTCAAGGTTTTCTCTTTCTTTTATTCTGCCTTTTCACTGCATTGCCAAAGCAGTAGACATGTTTTGTTTTGTATGTTCCTCTGTACATAGTTAACATCAATAGCTTTGATATTGCAAAAGAAAGCACAAAAATGGGAAGTAAGATACAATCCCTTGAGAGCAAAAAACCTTGATGGCTTACTTGAAGCCAGCATCTGAACAAAATAATTTCACAAAATTATTGCAAATGCAGTTAAATAAAAACAGGAACATTATGAAAATAGTATGAGTAACTGTAAACTAATGGGAACAAACTATCTGGTAGCAACAACAAATTAAAGCAAATACCAGTGATAGCCCTTTTTTTTCCTGTTCTTATCTCCCGTATTTTGCATGGTAACTGGAGTGGCTTTACAGGCATCTCATGTGGGCTTTTTTGGGCCGTGCTTAGGTTTTGGAGACCGTAACACTATCAGCAAAAGGTCAAGATATTAGTTATTATTATCTCACTCCCAGGGTTTCTCCTTACACCATCTTCCATCTTCTGGTTCCTCAGTATAATGGAGCAGTAACTGTATATTTATCTGTCAACATGTAAAATGTTCCGTCAACCAGCGTGATTGGTGGGTGATGTTTGACATTGCAAAAAGTCTGAAGCCTCATATACGAAGGAAATAACAGTGCATGTTGGTGTTACAAACCAAAAGCTCTTCCATTTCGTCTGCCCGCGCATCAACATTCCAAATGGGTTTTCTGAATATCTTCACTCAGGGAGGGATTGTTTATGTGTCATTGAAAGGCCAGATGCACAGCAAAAGTTACTTCTTTGGAAATTCCCCTGTGCATATGAACTCAGAAGAACCAGTCCTCTGTAACTTTCTGAAATTCTCTTCTACAGTCTATCTGGCATTTGCTAATCCTAGCTGCTCAATTTACCAACGATCCCCAGCACCTGTCCATCAAATGTCATGCAGTGACCTCAATCCTGTGACTACCCAATTAGCTAGAAGACAGTTACTGAACATTGGTACCACATAAAAAGTAATACAGAAAGCAGCATGTAACAGAAGTCCAGGAGGAACTTTTTGTCCTGTGTTGGAGGATGACACTTGCCTATCCTCCCTCCCTGGCATCAACAGAGGTTTTATGATGAACAGAGACAATAAATGCTGGATAAAGAGCTGACCTAGCCTGCTCTGTCCACCATCCAGATGGGGAAAATACTCCGGCTTTGTTTGATGGGAGCTGTGTTTTAGCTCCAAGGCTGATGTTGGGTTTAACATCTGCTCTTGTCAGTCACAGACAAGGTGCAGGACACTTTAGCACATTTATGCACAGCTCACTGCACACACAGTTTATGCTGAAGACATAAAGGTCCATCTACCTCCCATTCACAACAAACAGCAAAGTAAACCAGTTTCCAACACTTTGCTGTGCTGAGCTTAAACACACATGATGACGCACTGCTCAACACGTCCTGCTTAAACCACAAACAGTGTGCCACCGACTTTTGCCTAATCTTTTTTCTGGTGCTGCCGATGGATAGATGGCCTTACTGATAAATCAAGAGAACAACTGCCTCAGTTCATTTGTGGGTTGATGATTGGACTAAATATTAAGGTGTAAAATGAAGTTAATTGAGGTGTCATCTGTATAACTTTGAATTAAAGACTGTTAAAGATGAAGATTGCAGCATTGTTTCCTCCAACTGTGTAACAATGAAGCAAAGCCAGACACCAAATAACTTATGTAAATCACACTGATCAGAAATATGATGAAATGATGACCACAAATCACTTGATTTTAAATGAATCACAATGTCCTCAACATATCCATATTTTACACTCATACACAATAAGTGACTTTGATGATAACCTACTAATGCCGCTTTTCCATTAGGACCTACTCGGCTTGACTCAGCTTGGTTCTACTTGACTTGGTTGCTTTTCCGTTACAAGTGCATACTATCCATGTAGGTGGAGTCATAGGCGGAGTCACGTCCCGAAACTCTGCTGTTGGCATTCGTGCGCAACACAAGCACAATGGAGGACATGAGGCGATGATGTACTTGCTGCTCTGTATGTGGCTTTTAATCAAACAAAAGTTAGAAGAAACGAGCCAGAGAAGAAAAACAGAGGAAAAGTATAGGAAAATTTGTGAAGTCATACAGTATGAAGATGAAGACGAGAGGAGGTGAAGACAGACATGCTGAAGGGAAGGTGGTGTTGCCTTTTAAAAGGAATGACTGTGACATCTAGCTGGTGATTCTATGATACTGACATGCAGTGATCTGTATAATCTGTGTTAAAGTCTCATGGAGAGATTTATGAGACGTCATGTGATGAACAGAGAGATGCTGTGATGAACCACTTGTGCAAATAGTTAAAAATGTTTGTCATACTTTCCCATGACTATTGTATCTCTTGTGACAATAAAGGTTTGTACATTTTGCAGATCTGTCTCCGCTTGTTTATTTGCTTTAGTGTAATTCATTCGACAGAATTATGCAGCATAATCTAAGTTGTGGCCAAATGCACTGAATCCCACTAAACACTAAGACATTCTGTATTATGAAATACAGAATGTCTAGATATATGACTACAATGAGCAGTATAATCTGTACTGACATATACAAGAGTAGTGACTTTGCGATGATGTAACCTGGAAAGGAAAATAACTTACTTTAGGTAACTTCAGTTATTTATAAGCCATTATTACACAGAAATGTCACCGATACCTGTTGCTTCGTATGGTTTAATCTTCTTCCATAAGTGTATTTCAGACTGAACAGAAAAGCATGACAATCACATAACAGTGCGATTCTTTATTTGTGAATAGAAAAACAAAACTATATACATTGATGTTCAGTTTATCATAGGTGTGAATTTCTGGGATTGGGTGAATATCTGGGATCTGGTTCTGGTCTGGTTCATCTCTCGTCTCTGGATGCGTCACTGGATACGTCTTGAGAGAGACATATCCAGTGACGCCACTCCCTAGCCAATCAGTGGCCTGCAGTTTGTGTACATCACGTTCTCTACTCGACTCAGCTCGCTTGGAACCCAGGCCGAGAAGGTACTAACAAAGTACCTGGTACCAGGTACCAAGTACTAATGGAAAAGCTCCCAAAGCGAGCTGAGTCGAGCCGAGTCGGTACTAATGGAAAAGCGGCATAACTTGCTGAGGGTGTTTGGGAGCTTCTTATCCATCCTGATAACTTGGCTATGTTAAGACTGTCTAAGGTTTCTTTTTCAAATGTACATTATGTTTGCAATAGTTATGGTCCCAAAAGCCTTGGCACTGATATAGTTATTCTGGATCTCTTTCTAAAAATACTGAGTGAATACATTTTTGTCATGAGTCATCATGATGTCAAATGTTCTGTTTATTTTTTCATCTGTTAGTAAGATATTTTGTTGTATCTGGCAGTCTCTGTCATGCTGGGCTTTGATTGACAGTTCTCTATGACAGCTTCATGCATCTACGAAGTTAGACCAAGTCAGACTTTTGTAGCGTCTGCTTATTTGGTAAAACTTTTTTTAAATGTCAGACAGCTCAACTTTCGAGCTTCCACAAGACTGTAAAATGGCTTTGTTAGACAATAGCTGTGTCAAAATGGCCTACTACTTACTACTGGTGGACTAATTCTGGCCAAAAATTACAAATAGAAGGTAGCAGGTGAAACTGGTAGCAGTTTATACAAAAATTTCCAAATGTATACAGATCTGGACAAATTTTGCAGTATGCTGTCAGGCTGTCTGCTTCACATACCGCATCCCGCAATGCATCATGGTTGGTCCGTTTTCTTATTCATCATCTAATGTTGGTCTGCAGTCATCATAATTAGTGTATCATTGTCACCTGCTGTGGGAATTAGGACCAGTGTTTACTATTGAAGCACAACAAATATGGGGAAACACCTGAGGAATTGTCTACAAAATCAGCCGTGCACTGTGAAGGAGACAAGTGTCTACATGCGAGTACACAGAACTCTTGTGGTGTGACATAATTTCATGCATATGATTATTTGCAGCAAGAAAACCGTGTTTGTTCTTGAAGTTAGAGTGTTCAAACAAGCTAATAATAAGCAGCCTGGGCTAAAGTGAGACAAACACCAGCACCTAATGTGAAGAATTTTCCCCAAATATGAAAAATTTTCTCAAAAGTCTTGAGGATCATCAAGATCTTTTCTGTCAAAACTGAGACAAGCCTTTATGCTCTTTTTGGTCAGTAGTGATTTTAATCTTGGAACTGTGCCATGCAGGCCATTTTTGCCCTGGGAATGCACTTTTTCACACCGGGCCATGTAAGTTTTGTTTTTCTCCCCTTAAAAATAAAAACCTTCATTTTAAAACTGCATTTTGTGTTTATTTGTGTTTTCTTGAATGTATTATTTACATTTGTTTGATGATCTGAAATATTTTAGTGTGACAAATGTACAAAAAAATTAAGAGGTCAGGAAGGGGGCGAGCACCTCTTCACAGCACTGTAGATAGTTGTGTGTTGTAAATTGCAGCCTACAATAATCTGATGAATTGTGTGGTGTGTAGGTGGCATACTCTGAGATGACATCCTGCACCTTTAAAAACACAGTGAAAGCAAGTGCTGACAGTGGGAAAATGTCAAATTTGAAGTGATATAGAGAATTGAGAATGCGGTTGTAGGTTTTGGGATGTGATGTATGTGATGTGAAAACACGTTAAACTTTTAGCGCTGCTTCTACAGAGTTTCATTTACTCCCGCTTGCATGTAGACAGTTTGTTATACTGAGATGACAAGTGTGAAGTGTTAGCAGCTCGGTTGTCTTGTCTGTTTGTGCCTGAGCTCAGATCCATGTGGTTTGGTGGTGTCAGCAGCAAGCTGAAGTGTTCAAATATGGGTTGAAATTACAAATGCAGAAACATGCACAATACAAATATGCTCAGATCAAACAAACTAGACAAATATACTGTACATATTGTACAGTATATTATGCATCGGAGATCTGAAAACTATGAGAAAGAACAAATGAATAAATAAGGTGTAAGATGGTACCAAGTCAATAAATTGATGGACTCCAGACTAATTCCGACAATGGACAATGATTTTAGCACTCCTCTCCCATTTAAATAACACAGCTTGGTTCTCCAGCACAATGTTCAATCAAAATAACTGCATCTCAGTATGATTTTGCAAAAAGAAAAATGTTTTTGTTTCCCATATTTAGCACTAAGTACTAACAAAACAACTGATGGATTTCAGATAAATACTGAGAGACACATTAAGTCAGGGTCAGATGTACCTCTTGTAAATTTTGACATTTGATCAGTTTGGTGCTTTCTACAAGGTTTTTGGTGGAAATGGGTTAATTTATGTCATTTTCTATTCAATATCAACAGCACACCTACTCATGTCAAACAATTCAATTAATTACATTGTAATTACTGGAGGGTTCATGGGAGGATTCATGTGTTTTGTGAAGCGTGAGAAGGTATTAGACTATGTCCGTTGTAGCATCCGTGGGGGGTGGTACAGGAACATGGGGTTCAGGGTGCGCTGCTACAGGCCATCTGGTCCCTGTACGACAGGAGACAGAATATGGTTCACATTGATGACAGTAAGTCTGACTCATTCCAGGTGCGTATTAGACTTGGTCCTTTTCACTGATTCTGGTCTTAATTTTTATGGACAGAATTTCTAGGTGCATCCAGGCTGTGTAAGTGTCCTGTTTTGTGGCCTCAGGATATCTTCTCTGCTTGTTGCAGATGGTGCAGTTCTGCTGGCTTCATCAAACTATGACCTCCAGCTTGCACTGAAGCAGTGTGCAGCCAAGTGTGGCTGGGATGAAGATCAGCACCTCCAAATCTGAGACAATGGTTCTTAGCTGGAATTGGGTGGAATGCTGACTCCAGATTGAGGATGAGTTCCTGCCCCAAATAGAGAAACTTAAGTTAAGTGGGGTCTTGTTTACAAGTGGAGGATGGAGTTTGATTTACATATGGATCAGTGCAGTTATGCAGATGCTGTACTGCTTTGCTGTACTGGAGAAGGAGCTGAGCTGAAAGGCAAAGCTCTCCATGTCACAAGGGAGGAGATGGACAACACTACTGAGTTACGTTCAGTGAGTTTATTTACACGGTGCACAATAATGTTCAGGCAAAGAGGAGTGAATCAACAAGGAATAGGAACTAGACAACGATGAAAGGAGCAGATGGAAACGACGTGGAACGGAGAAACGGGAACGAGGCGACGACGATGGACATAGGAGACTGGGGACCGGAGGAGCAGGTGGCTGGACGAGGCGGAGGTCTAGGAGTACAGAACAACAAGGTAAGTAAACACACAATCAACTCGAAATGGCACTAGAATTAAAGTGGGCTTAATACCACGAAGTGTAAGCGGTCGGACTGGCGAATGCTGACTGGAAGGATGCGGTGTAAATGCGCTGTGGCTGATGAGGGGATGAGTTGCAGCTATGAACCTCTGCCTGCAACCACCACACCTGAAATAGATAATGAGCACACACACACACAGACAGAGGGTCCCAACAAAACAGACTGCGACACTCCATTTACCATTCCATCAACATTCCCACCTTCCCCAATGGTCATGAACTCTGGGTCGTGACTGAAAGAACAAGATCATGGAGACAAGGAGCTGAAATTATTTTTTTCAACAGGGTGGCTGGGGTCTCTAGAGGTGGAGTGAGAAGCTCAGACATTCAGTAGGCGCTCAGAGTAGACCTGCAATTCCTTCACATCAAGAGAAGACAGTTGAGGTGGGCCAGGATTTGGTCCAGATGCCTCCTTGGTGAGGTTTTTTGGGCATGTCCATTGGGCTTACAAAGAGCCTGCTGGAGAGGTTACATGTCTTGACTGTCCTGGGAATACTTTGGGATCCCCTCAGAGGAGCTGTAGGTGGCCTGGACCCAGAAGATAGAAGGCAGGCAGGCAGATAGATAGATAGATAGATAGATAGATGGATGGATGGATGGATGGATGGATGGATGGATGGATGGATGGATGGATG
>JAQQAE010019147.1:0-11006 GCA_029823295.1 Pseudamia nigra | reverse complement strand
GTTTACAGGTGTCTGCGCAAATTTCCAGCAAACACTAGACCTCGGCATCGAAGCAACTCGTGAAGCCGCGACCATTGCTTTGACATGAGTGTAGCGAAGGACGCGGTGATTTTTCGTCATCATCACGTACGGTTGCCGTGAATCCTGTACAATTGCGGTTCGATTGCTGGTCAGAAGGTACATTCTGGCTCATTTGAAGGGCTTTTGGGACACTCTGCCAGGATTTGAAGTTGCTTGTTTCGCTTGTCCCTTGATTGGGATCAGAAGATTTGAATGTTGTTGGAATGCCATAAGAATGTTTAGAATTCAGTCATAGTGCAGTTATATTACACTTTGAATGCCGTTGGATAATTCTCCACTTAGAATGCACTTTGAAAGTTTTACGCATGAGCAAAACATTCAGACTGGCCACAAGAATGGGCCGATTATTTGAAATGTACTCAGGTTGCAGTCAGAAATTTTTAGAATGCATTCTGAATATCCAGGAATGTAAAAAGAAGTTTCATTCCAACAGCATTCCAGCTCATTCCGCCTCTAGTGTGATGGGGGTATAATGTTTTTCACCTTAAGTAACATCACTTGTCTTTTGTCCTCACCAAAGACAATTAGTTCGCCATCCAATATTGTGGCATGTGGGTTAGACTGGGATAAACTGTACGCTCTATACATCATGTACCTGTGCCAATGGACACTTTCCATGTCTGCCTAGCACACCAAAGGATTTGACATAAATCTTGCTTAAAATTTAAAATAGGTTTTCTCAGTAACATTGCATATTCCTAATTAAACAGTGCCAATGTTTGCACAAAATATGAAACTCTGTCATTATTTTTATTCTGAAATAAAACCACTAATACTAAAAATAACATGTGAGCATCTTGCCTTTATAGTTACCCATTTAGAGAGAGCCTCTCAGTGGCCTGTCTGACCACTCTACCCTCTGTAAAAGTCCTGCTCAGCAACATAACAGAATTCCATTTTAAGCAAGTTATTAGCATTTGCAGCTGCAAATTTGATGGATTACTGGAAAACGCCCTTCAAAAACATTTGTTATTCCTCGCCTTAGACATTTTTTCTCATTAAAAAGTGAAAGAACCTGTGACCTTTTTAATGAAAGACATGAAAAACCTCTGTAACAAGAGTTTGGTTTAGTCAGTGAAACCAAGATAAAAGACTGGAGGGATAGAGTATGCTACTGTTGCCTTTTTTCTTAAAGTACAGCGAAAGCGGTAGACAACGTTTTCCAGACTAAGTTTCACTCAATCCCACTTAGACACTGGCCTTTAAAAGCGATTATTTGCATTTCATACGTTGTGTGAATTTCCGGACAAGACTCTAACATCCTCAGCCTCCCTGATCAAACAAGGAGGGAGGTAGCATCCTTTGTTAGCATAGCTGAATAGTACTTATGCTGCCAGGAGTAATTATGGGTAATTGGCGGGACAATAAGGCGATGACAGCTGTGGAACCGTTGCAACATGAGGGCAAGGCTGGGCCCAGTCCTCGATGCAGGCAGCACCCTCACCTCACTCCCCACCACCGTCACAATCCACTGGGCGCAATTAAGGCACACAATAACCTTTTTGTGGAACCCTGTACGGGACGTATCAACATCACATCTAGAGCAGGGAGTTGAAAATTTTCCCCCCAGTTTTTCTTCCCGCGTCTCGCCCTGGAGAAGCATTTATAATAATCAAAGCAAATAAAGACAGAAATAAATGCACGTGTGAGAGGCTGATAGTTCTGAGTCCAAATCCAAATAAACGTTGGAGAGGTGTAAAAAAAATCCCTGAAGGAAGGACATGAGGTAAATCAGCAGGGTTTTAATGATGAAGCCAGAATGAGGAAGTATTCCATGACCCTTAAGTACTTGTATGACTTATCCCTTTCATTTTGTATGACAACTTGTTTCTGTGGCATCGCAGGTAGAAAGGAAAAAAAAAAAAAAAGACCTGAAACCATCAGTTAACTAGCTTGTGGCTTTGGCACCAGAGCAGCTTCCTTCCTCCCCTCCCTCAAGTCAAATGAGGGATTTGGTGGTTGAGAAAAAAAAAAAATGGAATTGATCGTTGTTGGGAATTTCCTGTTAAAATTGCTGAGGCCAGTGCTTTTGCTCAGCATCACATTAACCTCTGTTTACAGTGGGAAATAAAGTGACGACCTCTGCACAAGGATGAAGGTTGAGAAAAAATAGCCCCGATGTATTACTAACAAAGTTCAATTTGTTGTACAGTACAAGTTTAGGGATGTGAGCACGGTTCACATCCGTTCTGGCTGCCGTCAAACTCTCAAAGACATTGGGAGAAATACTGAAAAAGAAGATTTAAAGCAGCCACTTGTTTGTAGAATACGTATTAGCAGCAATTTAATATAGTATTCATAATATATTCCCATTGGTGTCTGTTCACCTGGAAATGAGAAGCATTCCCTTTAAGCATTTACAGTCATTGCTTGCAACTGACTTAACTTTTTTGAGAGTGTTTCTTGTCATAATATGTGGCTATTTTGGACCATATAAAGTATATTGTGGGATGTTTAACACTTATTTTGCTACATAATACAATATGTGTTCCATATCTTTAACAGTCTGGATGTCTTCAGTATCAATGTACAATGTTGATGATGATAAAAATAAAGAAAAACCACTGAAGGAGGAGGTTTGATATTTTAATTAAATACATCCTGCTTTGTTTTCTGTAAATCACCACATTCTGTTTTTATTTTCATTTTAAAGTTATTCAGTTTTTTTATAAACACGGTACCCATTTTGGATTTCATGACTGCATTACTGTTGATGATGCATTGTCTTTGAACTATTTTCAATTAAATATGGAGTTTTAATGTTTTGCAAATTATCACATTTTTGTATTTACATTTTACACAGTGGCTCAACCTTTTTCAAGACGAGATTGTACATTAAAGCTAGTGCGTGAAAGTCTGAATGGTATAAGGTCAATTTTTCTCATTCTAGTTTTAACTCTGATAAAAATACATACCTATATCGGCATATTTTATTGAGGTTTTGTGTAGTAGCCAATGGCAATGCAGTGGACTTTGGTCAGACAAGTGAACAAAAACACACTGAACTTTTCCCCCAGAGATAAAACACAACACTGATCAATGACTTAATATCAACACAGATGAAGGGAAAGAAAGACTGCTGCTTTTTTTTGCAGAGTTTAACAAAGTCAAAGGCTATTATTCAGTTCATGGAAACCCCCTGCCGTCATATCAAATGATAACATACCTTCTGAAAATGAAATTACTTATTCCTGGCATCAGTATTACTCAGAAAGACAGAAAGAAAGACAAAGAGGGGAAATCAAACGAGTGTAATCCAGAATCTCTTCAAATATCACCATTACCATTACATTGCTGTCACTGTGTAATAACCCAAGGTCCTCATGACAACTGGGTGCTAGAGATGAATGAGGACACAGTAGAGCCTCTTAATAGACCCTGTCTTTTTGTAGCAACCAGGGTTAAAATAAGTCAGTGGTTGGGAATTAAATTACATATCTGGGTATATTACTGTAGGTTTTGCTTTCGGGTAATAATGTGAGCTTTATTGATAAGATACACCCTGAACACATGTGGAACATGGATCAGTCTGAGTCAGATACGAGTGTATATTTAAAATTGGACAAAATATACTGGGTAGCAATACCGTGTATTAACTTAATACTATACAAATGAAGCAGGACTAAAATTAGTGTTCATTCAAGAGTAGCAGCTTTTTGAATTGTTATGTTGGGTATGGTGAGGTTACTAAATCTGACCTTAAGGAGCATTCCTGTTGAAATGTTTAGAAACTCAGTTGTATTCATATGACATATGAGTGCAACCGGATTAATCTATGAGGGCTGAAGCTTGTCAAGCTCATGCTAACACTGCTGCTAACTTGCTAAAAAACACACTCCTAAGTAGGAAATGTTTGATACGATACATTCCAGTTACTTGCCAATGAATACAACACTATAATAATAAAATGTAGAGTTCAACCGCTCAAAATACATAATCACATTAGTCAGAACTAGAGTTGCAATGTTTTTTCCTAACGGAGCACAAGCATTCAGCTGCAATTCAAGCAAGCATCAAATGATTTTGGTGGCCAAAGGTCAAAGGTCAGTGTTGTTGGGACATTACAAAATACATTTCCAGCCAGAACTGCACGAACAGATTGTAATACAAGGATAGTGGGTTTGACTGAATGTGAAGTTTTTGGTTGAAAAGAGTTTAAGATGCTTTGGAGTCAGCATCTGATGGCCATTTATGGTAATATGATTTAAGATATTTCGTCATTTACTTCATTTTCAACTTGTGGTGGTTACTGCTTGGTCTCTACTCAGGAGACATTATTGCTTGTACAACTAAGGTAAGACGACGATGATGATTATGTTGGCTTGTTGCTTGGAAACTGTTAAAAGCATAAGGATATGTAAAGCTTTTTTTAAAAACAGAGAAATTTGATTAAGCAATTTTCATCTAATGAATTTAGATTACTGGATCAGGAAAAGTCCAAACCGTCTACACATTACTAACTTTTACTGCGTTCACTGCAAGCCCTCATGGCTCTGGCTATGGATCAGTGCAACCATGGAGACAGACAAACCTGGAGACATCGCGTCCATCAGTGTTTGCTCTGTAGCGTCCTACATAAACACACACTCACAGTCCTATCTCCTCTATCTGCTTGGCCCTGCAGCATGTGTCCTCTCAGTGCAGGACACAGAGCTGAAAGGTCACAGTGTGTTGCTGCTGTCGGCAGTGAAATGTCACCAGGCCACTCCTGCTGTGTCCAGCCTGGTTGTCTCGCAGAATGGAGCATTTAGAACAATAGGCTACAGTCTGCCTATTAAGGTGCATTAAGATATCAAACACCCAACAAACAGAGGTGAACACATCTCAGGACAATGCGGCGGTTTATGTCATGTCGCACAAAGCAGCATGTGAGGGAATTTAAAATTGCCATGACTCAGCAAACAGGACTGCAGCAAATAAAAAGCAGCGTAACTGAGCTCTTTTATTGCAGAGCTTTGTTTACTGAAGTCGGCGCCTGAAGAATACACAAAAAGCTCTCTTGTTAGAGGCCTTTTTCATTTTGTCTTTACAGCCAACAATACACATTTTTGGGGTGAAGGAAACTGAAAACAGAGAATGAATGGGGGGCTTGTGGAGAGTTGTGTCAGAATGTGCTGATGATAAGCTTGGCATGGCAAATATTGAACACATCGGGAAAGAGCGCGGCTATCTGCTCGCCGCATTGGAGTTGTCTGTGGGAAAGAGACAGGCCCCAGTGTGGGAAATGGGCGTTTTTTGATAGAGAGCTGAAGATCAGCAGTCTGCTATTATCAGCAATGGAAAAGTTCAGCATGGTTTAAAGAGGGCAAATGCAGAAAGAGGGTTTTTGTCCATTGCTTTGACCCTAAGTCATCCCCACAGGCTCAGCTAATAAGCACAGCCTTTGAGGATGCCTGATAAATTGTGCAGATAAGTGGTTTGATGCAAATCTCCCACCGCCAAATTTGGCTCTATTAGATTGAAAATGAAATTGATAAATGCAGGCAATGTTGCTGCTCATGAAGTCAAGCCTCTCTGTCTGTCCCCCCCCTCCCCCCGGGCCTGTCTGCCTCCAGTCCTTTTGGCCCCAGGCCTGAGTCACATGGTTGAATGATCAAGTCGGGGTGGTGAGGCGAGCTCAGTGGGTGATGCGCAGGAGCTCTGACGGGTGGCTGCTGGGCCTGAAATCAGCCTAAGTAGGCCAGTTTCTGAAGTCTGTAGGGAACATAAACACACCTCGCCTCCCGCCCCTCTGTCCCTCCACCACCGTCCTCTTTTCCTCTGACCTCTGTCCTGCCTCTGCTTGGCCACAGGGTTCACCGTATTACTGACTCACCTCTTGACTCATCCAGAGGTGTGGCCAGGATTAAAAGGGATGGATCAATGGAAATAAAAAAAGATAGCTCAAAATGCAAACAACACTTGCGGCTTTCATCAACCTGGAAGATGTCTGCATAACTTAAGATTTGTTGTACTGTATATGGTGTTACAGAAGTTTTTTTGGTTTTAGCCTCCTCTCCATGCAACCCGACGGGTGAAGCTGTGCCAAGAATTCCCACTCTCTTTGTGAGAAAAGAATAAAAACAGTTTTGACCTTACTTTTATTCAACCTGGCATTTAAAGACAAACCTCTGAGTTCATTTTTAGTTTTCAGTGGGCTTTATGCATTGGAGGTTAATTGCAAAAATATGTTACCTGTTACCTGTAAACAGAAAGAGTACTCAAATAAAAGTATTATTACTTTATAATTATAAGAAGTAGAAGTACTTATAATAATAAAAGTAAAAAGTATCCCATACAAAACTACTGAAGAAGTGAGTAACTTTATTACAGCAGAATATATTGCATTCAAACAGGTATTTTGATGATTTTTGTTCATTTGTTGGTTATTTCATTAGTTTTAAAAACTTTAACAAACATTTTTTTAATTCATTAATTGTGGCTTAATGTGTTCACTTTTAATATTTTTGTTTCTTTTTTTTCTGTTTAGTTATTTTGCTCACTTTGTAACTTCTTTCCATTTTTGTTCATTTTTTTGCTTATTTTGTTTATTTTGATGGTCATTTTGGTATATTTTTGATAATTTTTTGCTTCGCTTATTCATTTTGTTAATTTCCTTGAATATTCTGTACGTTTAGCTGATTTTTTTCTTCATTTCAGCCTTTTTTCCTCCTACTTATTGAGCTGTGATCCAAATGTAACCGAGTACACTTTTTTGCATGAAAATGTGACAGTAAAAGTAAAACATATTGTGCAAAACAGCTACTCTCAAACGGACATTTCATGGGAAAAAATATTCAAAATCAAAGGCGTAAGTGTACTTGAGCACACTTCTGATTGGATCTGACTTTTCTGCTCAATATGCACATAAATATCTTTCTATATCTCTACAGTTTAAAACATAGGGCTCCCACACCGTAGACACCAGAACCCTCATGACGTCCCTGGACAATGTGCCAGGGAGCTTACATGATGGCACAGGCAGAAAAAACGTGGTCAACAGGAACATTCTAGGGACATTTTAAACCATTCACTGTGCACAGATGACACCATGAATCAGTCAATACACCTTAAATGTTAATATGTTCATGTTGACTTTCTGTTTGTTTTTATGGGCTCTCTAGCATAAACTGTAGTGATGATCAAATCTTCAAGTGCTTAAACATATTCATGAATATCCACTGGATTATGCAAACTGCATATTTAATTTCTATGTGGCAAATTTGGTGCATAAGTAAGTGGTACTCAGGTGAACACATAGTACTCATAACACATCTACATGGGCTTTCTGAGCATCGCAGACTTCAAAATACTTCAATACGATGGTGTTGGTGCACTACACAGAGCATTTCAGCTAACTATGCAGTGCTTAATGCATCCCAGAATGGATACATGTTCAGACTTCAGGAGTATGTAGACAAAACCTGTTTCAGACCACCTCAGATGACATCCTGGTTGATCAGATAGGAATGCATTCTGGAGTTATTCGGGGCTTGCACTAGAGCTGTTGGATTTGATTAGATTTAATGCAACAAATAAATAGGGCCTTTAGTTTATTCATGCTGTGCCAGTGTAGTAAGATGATGATGCAACCTAGGTGACTTTCACCTGCTTCCGTTATGTACATGTGGACACTTCATAATATGCTAAAAACAGGGCACCTTGTTTTCAGGTGATCATCTACCACTGATAGCACGTTATTCTCCTCCAAATCCTTACACACTGGTCCTTTTAGTCCTTGCATGTATTAATTATATCCATTCCACCTGTAATAGAGGTTAAAAGTCATGAGTGGTTACAGTCAGTCTGATGCACCATCACTTCACAACCACATCTGGAGATTGTGACACTTTCCGTTAAACAACAGGAATCCGTCAGTGGAAATCAGCACACTTTGAAAACACCTGCTGCAGAGATTTTCCTTTTTTTGTAACAGGAAAGAGGGAGAGAGAAATGGTGAAGGGGTAAACGAGGAGGCGTTGGTGGTGGTGGGTGAATTCTCAGGCTGCACTTTTCCCCGTACACCCCTATTCCTCCTCCTCCTCAATCCAGGCTCATTAACTCAATTCATAATCGTCCCTTTTCGCCCCCTTGCCCCTCCTGCCCCTACTGACTGGGTAGGTTGGTGGGGGGAGGCAGCTGAGCTCATTAAGTTCAGGCAAAGGACTATCTCTCACTTTACCCTCTGAAAATAACCACTGCAAAAACCTCATAGCTGAGAATGTGTTGAAGTTTCCACAGTTTGGCGTTGACAGAAATCCGTTTGCTTGGTGGTGGTTTGATTCTTCCCAGTTCACCTGACTTGCTCTTGACTCCCGTTTGACGATTTTCATTTTTTCCTCTGCTTCTTCCTTTTTTCCCCTCTTCCCCTTCCAGGCAGCTTGAAGCAGAACCGCTAAATGGGGATAATTGGGGGGAAAGTGTCCGGCCCTTGTCTGACCAATCTTCTCCCACAACAATCAGCAAATTGTTCCAGGGACCTGGTGACACAACACCCTCCCAGTGTGGATTTGGGCCGTAATTAGCAAGCAGCTACTGCCATGTATGTCAGATGTGGTTATATGCAGCAAATTGATTGAAAATTTCCCTCCCCTGCATGTTTTCTCAACAACACAGCCCTTTCATTTCTCTGACCTTGTGCTTTTTACGATTGTTTGGAGCTGGAGTTCTCATGGACTTGCGGATCGATGCAGCGGGGAGGTTTGTTTGCCGTCTCTGGTCAGTTTGAGGGGCCCGGGTTTTGTGTGCTTGACTGGACATTGGTTAACCATCTAATGAGGGCAGAGGAACGTGTCCACAAAGCAGGAGCAGCAGGACCGCTCGCTTTTCCCCCACTGTTTTTATCTCATTACAGTCTCCACACACACACACACACACACACACACACACACACACACACACACACACACACACACACACACAACACACTCGCACAAGGATGAACTTTTTCTGACACTTGCTCCGTGTACACTCAAACATACACAGCGTCAGGGAATGTTTGTCTTCTTTTGAAATTCTTGATCCTCTGCTTCTTTTGTTTACTTACATGTACGTAATCTTTTGCATGATCTCTGATTACACACACACTCACACACAGCCTGCAGGATTCATAGAGTGCTCACAGTTGCTGGTTGCGGTGTTTGTTTGCATTATCGGCAATATCCAACATGGTGAACCAGATAAGAGGTGTCGTTCTTTTCTCTCCGGACTGAACTTTTCCCACAAGACAGCAAAATGGGTGGCTTAGAAAAATGAAACCATAAAAACTCAAGAACCGTCATTACATTTTTGCAAAGATGTGTATGTTTTAAGTTTCCTCATCTTGACAATACAGAAGCTTTGGTAGTTTGAGTACCTATTTGGTTTATTTATTGCTACTAATTGCATTTCATCTTGTTTTTTTTCACCGTCAATATCTCTAGATAGGTAAATGCTGAAAAATATAGCATTGGATCTGCAACAAGTGGCTTCAGCACCAAATGTGGATCTTTAGCCCCTCTCCAGTGGCTCCTGTGTCTTTGTCTAGTGATGGAAGTAACATATTATCAATCAAAATGTGCAAAATAAGTACAAAATCAACAAAAAAGGGGAAAAAAATTAACAAACTAACAACCATATTGATGTTAACATGTTACCAGCTAAAATGTGTCATATGTTATACAAAGGGTTAGAATATTTCTTGTGGCTCCAGACACTTTTTTTCCGCCTTTCTGCCCAAAAATGGCTCTTTAGATTGTAAAGGTTGCCAAGCTCCAAAATAATGCTTACTTAAGCTTATACCAGTCATAGTAAGCACAGTAAATGTGTTTAGAAAACTCACAAGGCTCTATAAGCAGCTTATGAGGTCTTATAAGGCCTTTACGACCTAGTAATAACACTTATTTAGCACAAGGTCCTTAAAGGGCCTATACAGTCAACATGCTTCTTTAACAGGTTGTGAGGTTTATATAAAAAGTCTGGGTTGTAATGTAAGAGCTGTGACAATGATCTTGCCAGTCTACAGTCAGTCCTGAGAAATTTTCAATAAGGACAATTGAAAAAAAAAAAAGGTATTGCATTTATTTTCTCACTTGTGACATTAAAAGTGAGAACCAATTATAGTCGAGCTGAAACTAACATTTCTGACATTTTTTTTTAATCTAAAATTGATCATGAAAAATGCATTATTCCGTGTACAGATTCTGATCCCAGGTTGCCCTAGTAATGACCTGGGGTTCAGCCAATCAGAGTGTTTTCTGATAAAAAGTGGGCAGGCACAACATCGTGCAGCAGAGCTACAAAGAGACTCGTGGGAGGACATGGCAACTGCGCATCTGCGTACACTCGTCATCATGTCAGTGCCCTTGCAGAGTTCTTTCATGTACAGACACAGGGGCACAGATAGAAATGTAAGAGAAGGGACTTTTACTTTAATGAGGGATAATTCTCCTTGAAGATTCTTCACCACTGGGAGGAAAGACACTAAATATCTACCAACAAATTGTTTTGTGGATCTGGAGGATAATCCAGATAATTTTTGTCTCTTTCAGTTTTATAACAGAACTGACAGTATTGATTGAAATCCCTTCCATTTCACCCCAAGTTGCTTAAAAGAACTCAAAACAGAATGAGGTTAAATCATGTTAGCATGTTTCAAGAGACTGATTTGTAGCATATTTCTTTGGCTGACTTCATAACACAGTGGAATTATTCAGCACGGTCTAATGTCAGTAATGTCTAGTTTTCTTGTTCAGTTCATACAGTGTGTACAAGAATGTAGGCCTTGTGTCAGAATATATGTGCAAAATGCATGAAATTGAAGTTTATGATCGTATGTGGTCATGAGACTGTTTGGACTTGAGTAATAAGCGTGACTAAACAGTGTATTGCTTGTAAGGTTTGGCGACGGAGCAGGTCAGGTGTAAGTGTTTGTTTGTGTTTATGTGGTGTTTTGATTCACTGCTGCT
>JAQQAE010019146.1:0-11006 GCA_029823295.1 Pseudamia nigra | reverse complement strand
CTGTATTCTAGGACAGTAAAAAAAAATCAAAATAAAAAAATAAAAAAGCATGTTCCCCGAGGTCAAACGCGCCCCCCCGTCCCACTATTTGAGAAGCACTGATGTAATCACAGCTATAGCGCTTCACTGAATGCAATGTGTTCCTGTACTTATCAGATTGTCTCCAGTTGCACTGTTGTGGCCTTAGTGATGGGACTGATAGTTGGCTACAGTCATGTGCAGCTTCTGTCATGTACTTTATTGAAGTGAAATAAAAATGATTCCAATCATGTCCTTTACTTGAAGCCTGAGAGGTTCTAATCACTTGGTATGAATTTCTGTAGAAACACAATCACACCTGAAGTTTAAGTCCTTTCAAATAAGGACACAAGCCATGAGTTCCAAACAAGTTTATTCCAGTAGTAGTGTACATTCTACAAGGAGTAGCACTTTAGAACATACAGCAACTATTGACCTACATTTTAAACAGCACTCAATGGCTGAACAGGCCAGTGACTTACCACTCATCCTACCAGCTTTATTATGTTTATGCCATTTCTACAGCAACTACTGGTGAATTTTACCATCCCAACTTTGTATCAAAAGTTTAGTACACAGGATTTGAGCATTTCCATCATTGCAGTGATAAGACAAGCCACACCATGAAACTCATTGAGACCACGTGTATATTGTGACAAATTTATTAGTTCCCAGTTCATTCCATCTCCATGATACCACAGTATTTTTCAGTCCTTGTCCAACACCAGCATGACCATCCATACGTTCCTGCCAGTCACTGGACCTAAAATTGAGACGGAAATGTTAATGCATGTCCCAGAATATGCTCTGAACACATCCATCATAGATCTGATCTCAGCCCCATATCCGCAAGCTTCATCCAACAGTCCACAATATATTGTGGTCATCATAGATCAGCTGTAGGAAAATGCATTTGGCATTCTAACCATTACATACCTTCAAGACCTGCTGCCATTACACCCCATTCAGTCTGAACATTAGACTGGAAGCACAGGCCTAAGAGACAAATTATTCATTAGAATAATGAGCGCAGCATCTGAGTAACTAGACATACTGATGGAACATCTGTAGGACAGTTGAGTGGCTGCTGAGGGCAAAGGGGGACCACAGCAGTCAAAGACCACCCAATGTTCTTGCATACACTTGGAGAACCAGAGCCACAAACAAGCTCAGGTCCTTAGGATTGCATGCCGTTAGCTGGCCTTAAACAAAAAACCTGAAACCTACCAACTGTCACCATCCAGCCATGGCTCTCAAGTGCTTCACCTGAGGGGAGAAAACTTCACATTTATTTTCCATTTCAGTTACCAATTTGTTCACATTTCCTAGCAGGTATGGCTCAGTAAGAGTACAATGGAGTCTCAGCACGGCATCAGTGAGGGCAAGTGGGTCATCACAGCCAGATTTTATACAAACAAGTGGGATCATTGGTTACCTGGACATGCAGTTTCACATCTTCATGTTTTATCCATTTCCATCTTCATTTCTGATTGACACCTGTAGAAATGCCATCATTAGAAATCTCTTCACTTTAAAAACAAAAGTCATTAACGCAAGTTTCAGATGTTCTTTCCCTTAATGTTGCTGAAGCAGTTATTTACAAACTGAGCAGCGACCGTCGGTGAAAGTCTTCATATGGGCATCCTTTTGACCAGTCACTGCCACAGTAGGGCATGAACGGCTTCGATAGGTGCCTGTACAATCCCAACAAGTGACATGCTCAGATACTTGCCTGGGCTCAGCCTCCATTATCTGTATCCAGACTTCGTTGCATCTGAAGAGAAAAGAGAATTTCATTTTTAAGTCAAGTGAACCATTTTATCGTGACTGTTAAACCTTGTTTATCTAGCCATCAGGACCATCCAGGGTTGCATTTGCAAATTCCAAAGGGGCAAGTTTGTTGTGCGGGAGATGTGGCCTATGAAGAGGTTTGTTCTTTAAGCCCTTCTGCAGGTGCTGTTTTTGGGCTCCAGTTAACAGAACCCTACAACCCTCAGCATTTTAAACCATTTACATGTCTGCCTTACGTTAAACATATAACTTCTTTTGCCATCAGGTTATGACAAGTGCAAATACCTGAAACAATGACATGAAAGCCATATTTTGGCAGGTTTTTTTTTTTTAAGTCAAGGCTAGGGGCTCAACTTTTTGATCCTCTGAACCACAGATTTGAGTTTAAATGGAATTCAATAACTTACTGAAATTTTTAGTTTTAATAAAACTGACCTCAAAAATACCCGACAGTTTCACTAAACACAGGAAACATGTTTGATTCTATAGGTGCATGTAATCAGAGTTGTTCTAAACTTAAAGTCACTCATTTTCTGAACTTAAAAGAAAAGACAACTTTTACAGTTGTCTAGTGCATGAATGCGTCAATAGTACGCATCAAGTAGTTTGTGTCTTTGTTATTGATTATCGATTTTGAAGTCAAGTATGATTGCATTTTTCACTTTTTATTGAAGAGGCTGAAATCACGTTGGCTCGAATACAACTTATATTTTGAAATCAGACCTACATTTTCTCCCTGCAGTGTCCGTGGATTTGGGCGGAGGATCACCTGGCTGCACACGTGCTACGTGGACCCAAGTTATGATTGATTGGGATTATAGTTTCTGCCTCCATTTCCACGGCGCCGACACGCTCGTGCCGCGTATATAGTCACGATTACGTATTAACTTCTAATTTAAAGTTTAGTAGAGGAGAGAGGCACGTGCTGCACGTTAAAAATGGAGCCTGTCTCAAGGTCAAATCTCAAACTACCATCGTGGTACACATACTCTGATGTTATGTATTCAATTTCTTAATGGCAGTTTTTATCTTCCTATAATTACATAACCTCCACAGCCAATAGTTGCTTTAGCTTAAGTTGCTAAAGCTAGCACAACCGCATTTGAATTAGCCTACTCATCATAGGACTTGAGCAATATTTAACTAGCTTTTAGCTATCGATAAAAGCATAAAACCAACTACAAATTTAAGGCAGTTCATCAAAGAAAAGACCGGGGTAATTTTATACCTCACCGGGAGTCGACATACGTCCACCTCGTGGAAATCTGGACGAAGAGACGGAAGCAGAGGCTGCGTGAAACTTTATACACCAGCGTCACCCTGCTACTCGCTCATTGGTCCGCTGCGCTCACGTGGATCGCTTGCATGATGGGATATGTATTTTAAAACGCGTTATGGGGGAACTCACAGCTTGCAAGGTTTGTATTGTCATTCTGCCAGTTTGTGCGACTACAAACGTACATTTTAGAATTACTTGTGTGTCACACTCGCCGTTGGGAGAAACAAAGTGGTAAAAAGGTGTGTTCCGAAAGCCCGTTTGGACCGAACCGTTAGCGGAAGCCAGAGAAACAGTTCAGAACCACGGACAGCAACCTCCTCTGCCTGTGGGTTTCAACAATGGAGCCGCAGAAAATAAACGCTTCTAAAAACGAGTGAAAGCAATTAATGACCTCCCTAAATATGGTCGTTTGGAAGTAAGGAACATTCAGTGTCTTTCTTAACAATAAGCAGCTGACTTCTGGATAAGTTAAATCTCACATAATCCAAATTCTCTTTCCTTGCGTCTTAAAATCTCAACACGGCTTATGTCTGTCTGTTTCACAACGTACAGGTGCCTTATAATAAAATATAATAAAATAGAATAGAATAGAATAGAATAGAATAGAGCGCTGCGGCGGGTTTACAGTAGTGATGGCTCGGTGTAGTGGAGCAGAGGTGAGTCTGTCACATGATGTGCGCGGTTTGCGCGTCTCTTCCTGAGCAGAAGCTTCAGCAGCAGCAGGAGGCAGAAGAGCAGCGGCCGGGATCCGCATGTAAACACCTCCCGCAAAAGGGCTTTGTTTCACTGGTTTCCCCCCCTCTTAGTCATGCCATGGATATTTTGTGGCAATACCAGTTCAGAATAATTCTACTTGGGGATTCGACGGTGGGGAAGTCGTCGTTGCTGAAGCGTTTCACGGACGGTATTTACAGCGATGTGGCGGATCCCACGGTCGGAGTAGATTTTTATGCCCGATCGCTTGATATCGAGCCCGGGGTGAAAATAAAGCTTCAGCTGTGGGATACGGCTGGCCAGGAGCGATTCAGGTGAGAAACACAACTATCGGTGTGTTCTAGTCAAGTAAACAGCGCCTGAATTGAATATTGAGATAATTCCCTGGTGATTTTAAATAACGGAGAAGTCATGCTGTCGCGCTTTCTTACATTTAAATCCTCTAAGTTAAACGAATGCTTTCGTACTGCGATGCGATTAGGCCAGTGGCTAAAAAGGTCAGGAGATGATTACGGGCCTGGATCTTGTGATGCCCTGGTTCAGCCTATATATGAAAATCTAGTTGCATCATTGCATTCATTCACGGATGATAGGCAGCCTCCTCATATTTAGGCCCCAGTTTCCTGATGTACCATAGTCTCCAAGGCAACGTCTTTACTGCAACAGCAAAAATGACAACTCTACATCCAAATGTAGGGTTTTGCACTCATTGGCCCTGTTGCTTGTTGTGATTCATGTGTCTGTGCTGTCACAGACTCCTTGAAAGCGCCCCTCTGTCTGGAGAAGCATCTCTGCTTTTAGATCTGCTTTCCACTTTGAAGCTTCTCGGGAGGGTGTTTTCCTTCAGGCTTCACCACATTGATTTCTTGCACTTCTGTCTAAACTGCTCTAGTTGTGACAAATGTTTGGGAAATCAAAGTCAACATGCATTGATTAAGACAGGAATTTGTGTTTGTACCTCCTGAGACAGACAGGCTCTCTGTAGCCACAGACATTTAAAGGAGCTATGTGTAATATGTATACTTTAAAACACCCACAATCACCTGAAGTATTTCAAGAGTGTAAAAAAAGGTACGACTGTTGCAGAGTACAGCAGTGGTATGTGACGAGCATCTCAAGTCAACACAACACTGATGAAAAAGCACAGATATGCAATGAGACTTTCAGATTTTTGTCAGTGTGCACTGTCAAACAGCCAACATGTTGACTTATTGACTGAGGCAGTTTGGCAGAGGACACCAATACCAGCATATCCTGGTAATATGCTGTCCACTCTGTGTAGGAGGCTTTTTATTTACTTTAAAAATACAAATAAATCCCTAAATAGTGCACATTTACAAATATGATACTTAACAGCATCAAACATTGCATCATATTGTGCCCAATGGGTATTAAGGGATATTTACACAATTGACTTTCCTTGTTTTAATTGAGTTGATGCTTAATTTTTTCAGATTTGTTTTGATGTGACGTGGGTGTTTTTGACTGACTCAGACGTGACTTGTTTAAAGTCATTTGAGCCTCAAGCAGTTATAGCTCGTCCCAGATCAAACAATAAGAACAACACCTAAATATTTTTAGGACATTGCATTGGTAAAAATTTCATCAGTCTATCACAATCCTTGCATCATTCATATTTAAGATGCTGCAACTTATGTTTAGCTACAAAGCTTGAAAACGTAACAACCAGAGAGTTGTTGGGACATGAACGATGCCCATAACCTCGGCTAGTTGTATTGTTTTAAACTTGTAGATTATCATAACATTGTAGTCCAGCACTTTGCAAGTTGATACAAGTTTCATCTTATTTTAATTATGATTATTTGATCTGAAATACTGCAGGGTGAAGACTGGCTTTGATTTATCTTGGCTGTGCCACCCCACCTGCTTTCACAGGACTCAAGAATAGACTTAAAGTGACTTTGAAAAGCCCTTGGTCTGACGGTGGTCAGTATATACCGTATTTTCCGCACTATAAGGCGCACCTAAACGCCGTCAATTTTGTCCAAATATGACACTGTGCCTTATAAACCGGTTCGCCTTATAGTGCGGAAAATACGGTAATGGTTTCAGAATCGTGTAAAGCCACTTATGGTGTTCTGTAAAGCTTTTGAAGATGTCAAAACGTACAGACGTAGGATTATTTTTGCTAACATTTCATTAATGTGTCTCCTACCAGGTCCATCACAACATCATATTACCGCAACTCAGTCGGTGGGCTGCTCGTTTTTGATCTGACAAATCGCAAGACCTTTGATCATGTGAGGGAGTGGCACAAGGAAGTGAGTGAGCACATTTTGCCGCACCACATGGTCTACATCCTCATCGGCCATAAGAGTGATCTCAACAAGGACCGCAAGGTGAGCCGGGACGAGGCAGAACAGCTCGCAGCCGAACTCGGCATTCGCTACGTGGAGACGTCAGCTAAGTGTAACAGCAATGTGGACCGGGCCTTCGAGCTGCTGACCAGAGACATCTACGAGCTGATGAAGATGGGGGAGATCGTCACCCGTGATGGTTGGGACGGTGTGAAAAGCGGCCTCACCGCTAAGGTCCTGTACCCAGCTGACGATGATGAGGAAATAGCCACCGCCGCTCCAGAGAAGGGCTGCCACTGCTGACTGACAACAGTTCTGTGTCTAAACACCGTCCTGTCCCACAAACAAACATCTCACCTCGTCTCACAGCCTGCCGTTGAAATCTCAGGCTCAGCATCCTGTGGTATCACCCCTCACCTTGTGCTTTGTGGCCTGTTTTTGTGTGGGTTCTACTGACAACTGAGATTCTACTCTAGCGGAGAGCAAATGTGCATCCTGATGTGTGTCATATAAACCCATCGTATCTCTGAAACCACGTGATGTAGCATGAGCCGAGTTGTTTTGGGCCTTGTTAGGTTTCGAAAGCACAGGAAGTGAGCAGAGGTGATCAGGCCTTGTAGCCCGTACTCCTTTCCACAGCCCTGGAGTTAATGGACTAACTATTCTGAAGGTATATGAAGTAAAGTGGACTTGGCATAACTCACATTTCATATGGCACTATTATAGGTTTCGACCTGTGCAATGTTTTGCCTGCAATCTCTTCTGACTGGAATATTGTAAATAATAGTGAGATCTATTGACATGAAAGCTGTTTGATTGAGTGTGTGCAGCCACTGTGCACTCTACAATATGTGTCACAATATTAAATCAACATGCTTCTCCTGCTAATGTAAGCTGTATGTGCACTTATGCCAAAATGACTTAAATCGGATCATCTTTTGTGAATAGGTAAGTAACGTTTTTGTAAAGAAAAAAAATACAATTTGTAGTAATGTGTACACATAAAGATAGACCATTGTAGATAAATTGCTCCATTTAGGTATTTGTATCATAGTACTGGATATTTCATCAATAACAGCAGCGAGACGTGGAGTTTATCGAAGGCTCATTTGTCAGTGTCAGACCTGTAATGACATCCTAGGCATTAGTAAAGCTGTGTTCAGTTCACAAACAGGGATTTGAGTTTGTATGCAGCCACACATTTCACTCTTTTATTCCACACACACAATGTCCCACTCAGGCCTGAGTTAATGACAAGTCATAACATCCAGTGCTGTGGATCCACGCCATGTTTTCTTTAAGCTCTATACGGGGTGTTAGGAACTGAACATGACATGTCACTAGGGCCAAAAAGACGAGCGCAGCGTGCCCACATGGCGACTTACAACTTCATACCACCTCTTAAATCAGAATCAGAATATCTTGTATGAGATTTAAAAGTGCCATCCCCTCTGTGCAACAAATATTTTAAATCATTCAAAAGAAGCTACTTTCCTAAAGAGCATAAAAACAAACAGATACGCATCACTCGTGCACACTCCATTGCATCGATCCCTTATAAAACACATTGCAATACTAAAAGTCCATTAGCTGCTTGTCTTAGTGTTGATTGTGGTGACAGCAGTTGGATAAAAGCTGTTTTTCAGTCTGCTTGTCTTTGTTTTTATTTCTCTGTAGCGTTTGCCTGTTGTTAAATTTTGGGAAATGGTGTTAAATGACAGCAGCGATGTCAAGCGGAGAACGTCTGGAGCTGCACTCTACTGCATACTCCCTCCAAGGCCCTACAGTCCTGTAGTGCAGATGCAAATAAAGAATATGAAGGATGCCACGCTGGTATCGCAAGAGTCAAAAAGTCCCCCCCGTCCAGTTGTGCCCTGTCTTGTCTTATTTTGGGAACAAAAATTGCATTATGGCGAGGGATGATTTTAGATCCCATTTGATTTATGCCATGTTAGGGAGAGTAAACAGAATCATTGCTCTAATAAAAGCACTGTTACTTAATCATTATAATGACTCGAGTAGAAGTAGACGTACTCCTAAACATATATATACTTGAGTCAGCATAAAAGAATATGATATTAAAAGACTACTTACGTAGTGAGTAACTTTATAATGTTGTTCCATTAACTGGCATTAATCCAGTGTCAGATCCAGAACCAGGTAAATGTAAAAATACATGTTAGATGCTGCTCAAAATTTTCTTACTGCAAGATTTATTGCTTCATTTGTTAATTTTTGCAGATTGTTTACTTTGATCATTTATACTCATGTTGTTGCTTATCTTGTTGAATTTGTTTAAAGCTGGTAACTTTCTGTATTTTTTATGTACTTGAACATTCTGTTCATTTCTGCTCATTTTTCCAATTTTGCTGGTTCTTTGGTTTGTTTTTGTTGATTTACTTCATCATTTTGTTCATTTTTGTGCTCATTTTGTTGTTTGGTTCTTATTTTCTGTTCATTTTACTCCAACTCATTGACATGTGGGCAAATGTAACTAAATAGAAGTACAGATTTTTTTTATCACACATGTAACTGAGTGAGATTAAAAATGATTCTTCAAAATATCTACTCCCAGAAGTACATTTTTCTCCTGAAAACTACTCAAGTACATGTAATGGAGTAAATGCTGTTAAGTAATACCCATCTCTAGATTGATGCCACTATTTACACATGTTTGCCAATTTGAAATATCATTTTAGGAATCTAGAAATCCCAGAGTCTCATGGCCTGTTTAAGTTTATGAAAATTAACCCTTTTTTTTTTTTTGCATAATAACACCGACAGGCAAGCAACACACGGATGTAGTAGATTACATAACCACCCTGGCAGAGGGAATAGTACCAGCTGCAACGGAGCTTATGGTGTAATCTGCATTTATAATGAATACATGGACTCATTACAAATGTATTTTAGCCATAGCAGTAACTACCTTTAACACACAAGATTGTACATGTTTTCACACTGTATATGCAGAGGCTTTTGACCACAGTGACTAATGACCACTGTGCACAACAGACTACAGGACATTTTGTATGGGAGCTCACCTCACCTCCCATCACTTTGTTCACCTTTCACCAGCATCTCACCAAAAACCACCTGCTTGCACACATACTGTAAAAATGCAACCCGGCTTGCACAGGTTCCTTTGACTTCATGTGACCAAACTGACATTTTCCTTGAGTGAGCTCAGATCTTATGGGTTAATCTGTAAAAACACTCTGCAGCTTCATATGGAGTGCATTCAAATCATTCGAATCTAATGCATTCATTATGTTTTCGGTGGCTTGACGATCAGATGTTCGTGTTTCATGTTCTGATTGCAGGTCTGGGCTTCATGACTGGTGTTCTCTACCTTGAAATCTGAGCAAATGTGGAATTAAAAGTACAACATGTAATATTCATGCTCATTACATGATGTTAGTGTTGGTGATTGTGTTGTTGCTATCCAATCTGCACGAGAAACATGATTTTGTTCTACACACGTGCAAAAATGCATCTATAAATAATGCATTAGATTGAACTGACAAAAACAAGCAACCAGTTCTTGACGTTCACATACTGAAGCTACACTCAAAATCTCTTTTCGACTGTTTCTGGACCACTTTTCACATGTTTGTCGCTCATCTAAACAGGGTTGAACTGTAAAATACTGTTAAATCTGTGTGTTAATGCTGTGATGTTTCTCATTCCTGGATTGTTGCACTGCGCAGTGGAAAGAAAGCGTGCACGAGATGCAAGATGAAAACGAGTTTAGATGTAAAGGACAACGGTGGAAAGATGAAAATTAGAATCACATCATTAAGAACTGACTCCGTGGGATCAAATAAGCCATTTTCCTATTTCTCCATTAGTGGCCACCTTTATATCCACCATTATATATTACACATTGCTAAAAAATTAAATGCATATCCAATCTTTGTAATCTTACAGACTGTAGGTGTGATGATGATAATATCAAGTTTCAAAACCAATCCTCGCTGTACCCGTTACTGATAGTGTGTTTAAAGTTGTGTATACATGAACACAGCCCTGTGAAGGATGAAATGAACAAAATCAGACAGGACTTCAGCTTCCGATCCCCGCGGTCACACTGTACTCACAGCTTTACTGAATAAATGTCATTTATTTTATATATGATGTATAAGAGATATGCATTTTATTTGCTGTGATTTTACTGATTGGTTAAAAAAATAAATAGATGTAAAATATTGTCTGGACTGGTATGTTTATTTTCTTTAACCAAGTTTTGACGCCCTCTTGTGACAGTTTGAAAGATCACCATGACCTAGATAGGATTTTCTTCAGCAAATAAGATGGAGTTTTAGAGACGTTATTAGAGGGATTGAAAGCAATTTGTTTTCATATGAGGGAAAAAGAGATTAGAGTAGGATTAACATAAGAATTAGTACATAAGAGGCCACGGGGGGGGGGGGGTGCATAGTACTACACCTTTACAATAATCAATTTGGATGAGGATTAGCCAAGATGTGATATAGGAAAAACGTGTCCCATGTTAACATATTAGTTTTTGGATTTGTTCACTTTCTAGAGCAAAATGTAATTACTTGGAAACACATAAATATGAAAATAACTCCAGAACCCAAGGGAAAGACATAAATCAAGAGCAAATTTAAAACAGGCTGTTAATTCTGTTTTACTACGGTATTACTGATTGACCGATATGGGTTTTTCAGGGCCGACACAGATTATTAGTAGTTAAGGAGGCCAATAACTGATATTTTGAGCCAATATTTATTTGCAGTAAAAGTGTAAAAATTGGCATAAAAATTTTGAATACCAAGTTAAGTGTAATACAAAACACTTAACTTGGTTTAAATGCCTAAAGCATGTTTATTTAACCAAACAAATATAAAATAAATAGCTCC
>JAQQAE010019145.1:0-11006 GCA_029823295.1 Pseudamia nigra | reverse complement strand
CTAGAGGAAGACCAAAGAGGAGATTTATGGATGTGGTGAAGGAGGACATGAAGGTAGTCGGTGTGAGAGAAGAAGATGCACAGGATGGGGTGAGATGGAGGCAGATGATTCACTGTGGCGACCCCAAAAGGGACCAGCTGAAAGGAAAAGAAGAAGGAAAAAAATTGAATAAAAATGATTCATCATCAAAATAAACAAAGCAATCAAAATATTAACAAAACTGAACAAAATGGACAAAAAAGGAAGGAAAGGAACAAAATATCAACAAGAGTAATACAAATGAGCAAAATCATCAAGAAAGTTAACTAAATCTAGCAAAATTTGCACAAAGAAAAATTTCCTTGAACAAAACAATCTGGAAAGTGAACAACAATGAATAAAAGAATAAATAATTTATGTCCAATAAAACCAAATGAAAAAGTCCATAAGTTTGACACTTTTAGCATCCGCTGTCAGTGTCTTTTGCAGTGACAGTATGTATCAGGAAAAAAATCTCCACATCTACCGGTAACAAAAAAAACACTTTACAGTACGTCACATAAACACATACAATTAGTAAGTGCTTGTGTGTGATGAGAGCCAGGTGTTTACCAAAGGAGTCACAACAAAGCTCTAAGTAAAGCACAAACTGGAAACCCCAGTGAACGTAGACACTGATGTGAAGACAGATACAGAAACTGTAACTACAGTATCACGTTCTTATCAGTTTACAAGGTGATAACATGTCAGCCCTGTCTTTACAACATTTCCACTGCCATACAGCAGAGAAATGAGGAAAACCTAAAAATAACAACTGCATTCACAAGTGGCGAGGTGTCACACATCTCTTCCACAGCGAGCCGGGCCAGAAATTGATAATTAGAGGTTGTTTGATGACACATTGTTGTGAGGTATCAGCTGAAAAAAGCAGCTGACAAATAGAACTGCTTTTTCGATGTGTTTTCACACACGCAGTAGCACCACCTGCCTCAGAAGTTGATAGGATGGAGTTTCCATAGTGGTCAATAAGCATGGCGAGTTTTAAGGGTATTGGGTCTGATCAACAGACTCTGTACATTACTGGATAAGGTGACTGTGGCATCACCCATTGGTTTCTTAACGGCTGTTGCTGTTTTCAGGCCAATCGGGTTGTCCGTTCCCTTATGACATTTTGCAGACTAAAACAGGATGTAACCATATTTGGAAGAATGGCAGCAAACATTAGCCATTGAGCAAAGAGCAGCTAAACTTATGAGCTAGCAGCAGCTAATGCTAACTCCAAGCTAACCTCTGACAGTTCAGTCAGAGTGAAAAAACAGCACAAGATGGAAGTTATTTATTCGCCATTATAGGGAAAACATTATTATAACTTCCCCATGTTATTAAAGTATTGAATTATTAGTTATATATACATTTTATATTGCATGTTATACTTATTTTATTCCAGTAAATTTAGGTCTGTATTTATAATTTCTGCACTCGTTCCAGCAGTCATAGGACACTTTTCCTTGTTCCTGTTTACTGTGTGACAAAGTTTAATTGAATAAGCACATCTCTTATACTTTAACTTCAGCGACCAAACATTCCACACTGACATGCAGTTTGGGTGTGAATGATAAGTAAGTGAGAAACTGCGTCCTTTAACATGGTTGAAATTTGGATTTAAGCCATAAGTGAATGACAATGACAGTTGCTCATTGTGTTGCATGTGGTTGTTTTAATGATCATTATTAGCTACAGCAGTGTAAACAAACAGCAGGAACACACCATAAGATCTAATATCAACCAACAGTGTACATGTAAACCAACGCTTGTATTCAAATACAACGGTGATTTAATACTGCAAAAAAGACCATGTCGGATGAAAAATATGGATGAAAGCAGGCAGTACATCAAACTTAACTGCTATCTTGTTCTTGTTCATGAGTTATATCTGACTTGTAAATATGCTAATCATCATTTGACGCAATTGCTGAGACATCAAAAAGTTTTAATTTGACCTATAGAGCATAGAAAATGTTAGTACTACTGTACTAAATTTTCACTATGTACCTATATCCCAGTAACGTCAAACAGTGTTTGTTTTGTCTGCTGTTAAAAACTGAGCAGATCCAGCTACATTACTGTCAAATGTTATAAATCTATCCTACGTCATCTGTGGCAGGGCTGGTGTCTAGTAATATAGCATAGTTTAAAAAAGTTTCAACATCATTTAGAGAGATTTAACTGTATAATCTTCTTCTCCTTTCGGCTGCTGCCCTCAGGGGTCGCCACAGCGAAATACCAATGATTCGCATGTTTGATCTGGCATAGGTTTCTTACGTCGGATGCCCTTCCTGACACAACCCTCACAACAAGGGACAAATTCCTTTGATCCTGCCAATATGCATACTGTATATGTATACATTATGTATCTTCTTCTTCTCCTTTCGGCTGCTCCCCTCAGGGGTTGCCACAGCGAAATACCAATGATTCGTATGTTTGATCTGGCATACAACTGTAAAATAAAACAATGAGTTTAATAATGCTACACCTCATCTTCTTTAAAGACGACTGAGAAGGACTTACTGCTGAGTAGATATCCCACGATATCCACTGACATGCAGCTGGTAATAAAGGAAAACAATTCCTGTATTTTCTTTATTTTTTTCAATCCATATGCTAAATTGTAGATGTTGGGTATTTCTATGCCATCCACTTTTAGTACAGATTTGCAGTCTTGTTTGACTTGTTTGAATACACAGTTCTTTTTTATTTTGGTCTGTTATCTGTATTCATCTTGGATGTCATGGACATTTCTTGTCGACTATAAAATTGTCTCAAATCATCAACTTTTCAATGTTCTGACTTGTCAGTACTACACGCATTGCTATCGGTCTCCACTATTTTGAGTCCTGATCGGTAGCCAAAATCCCGCACCATGCAACCTGAGGTGTAGAACTCGCTTATTAATAAAACGTATAGTGAATCTGTTTCATTAGCACATTTAATACAATGATTTAATACAAAATCATGTTAATATTTTATGGCATTTCATTTTGAAATTCTGGTGGAAGGAAGTAGTATTATTACCGTATTTTCCGGGTGAAAAGTCGCTGCGGTATATTAGTCGCACAAACCAAAAAATGCATAATGAAGAAGATTAAAAATGTGTATTAGTCGCTCTGCAGAACAGGTCGCATCTATTCGGGGAACACGCGTCAGGCGCGCAGCCGCGGCGGCGTGGCAGGGCGCCTGATGCCAGAAGGGACAGCTCGCGGCTCGCCTCCTTTAGCGGCTGTCAGTGTGTCAAACACCGTATAGTCGAATTTATTCAAAATACAAGTCACTCCGATGTATTTGTCGCTCCTCTCGCCAGACTGTACAAAAAACCGCCACTTTTAATCAGGAAAATACGGTGCATGTTTTCAGCAAATAATTAAAATGGTGAAAAGTTCAAAGTAAAAAAGTTCGATCTGGTTTTCAGGGACAGATCAGGTAGCGACATGACTCATCTGTAACTGCTAGCTTACTGATTTGGTAAAACTAAATCAAACATTGAAGAACAAGAAGTCATATTTCAATGTTGTTGAGTAAGCACTTAACCACAACCACACTCGAGTGTCTGTACAGTATTATTAAATACTAAGTAAAAGATTTGAATGTCTGACTCTAGCCAACTGTGCCATGAGCGGAGCTAGCGTAGTGACCTCACAACCAAAACCCAGCACAGTGGTGACGTTTCAGATTTATTTGCCATAATATCTTAATGGAGCAGGAAGTAGAAGATGGACCACCAGATCAAGTACAAATAATCAAAGTTCACTCAAGACCAAAAACTTAGGGTGCTTTCACACCTAAGGCATTTGGTCCGCTTTAAGCAGCCCAGAGTCCGGAACACCTGCAAGTTTGGTTCGCTTGGGAAAGCGGAAAAGTTTGATTTGGTCCGGACTAAGGAACCGTACCGAGACCACCTTTTCGAGGTAGTCTCGGTGCAGTTCGGTACGCCTCCATCCGAACTCTGGTGCAGTTCGCTGATGGTGAGAATGCTGACCGGACTCGATTTGGTGCAGTTGTCTGTAATGTAGCACTTTTTGGCCTATGGAGGTTCCGTAGCAAGCTGTAACATACATTTCAAGCTAGTAAACTTCTCTATGTCAGTCTTTTGAAATGTCTTCTTTGTGCGAAAAAGAAGCGCACAGTGTTTTCGACCCAAATACAATTTCCATGCTGGAACAACAGCAGTATTTGTGCTTTTTGCACAAACAAATGATGATAATAATAATAATATCGCCACAAAAATAAGTAAAATGGTACCATTCATTATTCCGAATTAAAGCTAAATCCAATATTTTCGTAAGAACTTGTGGGTCCAATGGAACCACTGTACTGGACTAACAGGTGTGAAAGCACCCTTATTAACTATTGTGACACTTATTAAGGGTGCTTTCACACCTACAGCATTTATTCCGCTTAAAGCGGACCGGAGTCCGGAACACCTGCAAGTTCGGTTCGTTTGGGCTAGTGTGAAAACGGACCAGTTTGATTTGGTCTGGACTAAGGAACCATACCAAGACCACCTTTTCGAGGTAGTCTCGGTACGGTTTGGTACGCCTCCATCCGAACTCCAGTGCGGTTCGCTGATGGTGAGAACTCTGACCGGTCCCGGTTCGGTCCCACTATCTGTAATGTAGCACTTTTTGGTCTATGCAGGCTTCCGCAACAAGCCGTGACGTACATTTCAAGAAGCTAGTAAAGTTTTCTATGTCAAAGTCTTTTGATGCGTCTTCTCCGTGCCAAAAAAAAGCGCAGTGTTTTTGACCAGAATACGATTTCCATGCTGGAACAACAGCAGTATCTGTGCTTTTTGCACAAACAAATAATAAATCGTCACAAAAACAAGTAAAATAGTACCATTCATTATTCTGAAATAAAGCATAAATTTGATATTTTCGTCTGCTGGATTTTTCCCTCTACAAATGCTGTGTCAATCAGCTCTCACTTATGTCATCCAAAACACAGTATTTTGTAAACAGCGCCACCACATGAGTGGGGGATAAACAACATACATAGTGCTCGGTTCGTTAGCAAAAACACTGGTGTGAATGTGGACTGAACTAGTTGAGAATTGCAGCATTGTAGCAGCCTGTGAGTCCAATCGAACCACTGTACCAGACTAACAGGTGTGAAAGCACCCTTATACTTACTCACATTTTTATCTTTTTTGGCTGTATCACCCAGTTCTAGTTACGTCTCCACGACTGTGTGTAGATGTTTTTTTTCCACGACTTTTTTTTTTTACTCTGCCATGTCACTTTACTCAACTCTCAGAAGAGCCACAGGAAGCTGTGTGTGATGGGCTGACAGGCTGTTTCCTGTTTTTAAGCTCAGTGGTGGTTTTAGACACTCATTTCGACATGTTCTCTGAGAAGAGCGAAAAAAGGCGTTCGTGTCAGAGACATAGAGTACACCGACAGAGCTGAAACAAATGTGAGTTTTATCAGGCAATGGAAGCTGAACCCTTTTTTATTGGTGCTGCTCCTCTAATCAGTTTAAACAGTAGCTTTTCTGCAATAAAAATCAATATTTTAACCTGGCTTCTTATTAATGCTCTTATCAGTAGGTGGTTTTATTTGTGCCCTGTGGTTTTATCTCGTCAGGGAAATGTATTCAGAGCCTCCAGTGACGTCAGCATTGTTTAGTTGTGGGTTTGACCTCTTTTTCCCTGGTGAGCAGTTATTTATGCAGCATGCTAACCGAGGTGAACATAGAGCTGGGACATGAAACAGAGTTTCAAACTCTGCAGAGTTTACAGCCTTGTTTCATAAAAATGTTGAGTCACTGTATAAATAAAAACAGAATCTAAAGTAAATGTGATTTTTTTTTTTTTTTTTTTTTTTTTCAAAAAGTTAAACCCCCTAATATAACTGAAAATAGCACAAAGATAGCATACAGTATGAGATGTTGAAAATTATTATTATTATTATTATTATTTTTTTTTTGAGGTTGGTACCAGCAACATCTTTCAAAAAAGTTGCATCAGGGCACATTTACCATTCTGTTGCATCATCTTTTTGTGTTTGACGGCTGAAGAGACTACGTACAGTAGTTGTTATTTTAAAACTGGAATGTTTTTCTGTTCTCGCTAGATGTAGTTTTTCAACAGCTCAACACTTCAGGGTCTGCTTTGTCATATTTTATGTTTTGTCATGTGCCAAACATTTCTGTAGGTAATCATGGGTAATTTTTATCACAGACTCATACTGTTTGAATATGTGCAGAATGTCGTTTTACACTGTTTTACAAGAGCTTCCCTGAAAAAGAGAATCTATTCAGCAGAATGTTATTCAAAAACCTGAATATATTTAATATGTTATATGAATATATTCAAATTTTGTCTCAGACTACAGAGCAGTTTTTCACTTCAGTCCACCTAAAATGAAATTAAAAAATACTCCTGGGATTCTGTTTTTATACCTATTGTGAGATATTCCATCAGATGTATTCTTAAGCATGTCATAACTTTTCCAGTCTGCTCCTGCTGCTGACTTAACTTTTTTGAACCAGGTTGTTGACATCAGATTCAAACTGAGCATATGATTTTCAAAAAAAAAACAATGAGATGTTTTTCACAATCAATATGCTGGTGCTATTTTCAACTAAACATGGGGTTCCAGTGTTTTGCAAATGACCACAATCTATTCCAGTTTACATTTCACACAGTGACTCAACTTGTGACGAAGTGGGTGAGAGCTGTCCACTACACTCACCACTTGTCCCTTACTGTATGTTTAACACTATTTTTGTATTTTATTTATTTTGTTTAAAATAATTCACCATTGCATATGTAACATGATACACTCACTATCCCCGGTTTGTTTGTTAGTTTTGTTACATTTCCATCAAAGCATCAGTTAAAGAACATACAGGCATTTAGTTTCATTAGTTTTTATTGAGATATAACTTTAACCTTTAATTCCTTTGTTCATACTAGTGATCGACCAATATGGGTTTTTCAGGACCAATACCGATACTGATTATTTTTAGTTAAGTAGGCTGATAACCGACATTTGGAGCCGATATTCATTTGCAGTAAAAGTGTAAAAGTTGGCATAAAACTGTTGAATAATACAAACACTTAACTTCGTTTAAATGCCTAAAGCATTTTATTTAACCAAACAAATAGAAAATAAATAGCTCCAGAAGTGCATGGATCCTAGACTCACAAGTTATTGTAGTAGTCGTGAGCTGTAGAGATTTTCATGTGACTTTCACGCAAACACACACTATTCTCCACATTACATACATTCTCCCCATTGCTAATGCATAGTCTGCTGTGCGTTTACAGCCAGACCAGCGAACTAATGTTATATCATCAGCAACCTTCTTTCCAGGAAGGTTCTTCTTCTTTAGTTCAGAACTGAAGAGGAACCTTCCTGACTAGGTACCGAAACATCTTCAAACCAAATTTCCAGTCCAGTCGACAAAAGCAAAACCACACGCCTTGGACACCATGACCTGGATGACTGAGAATCTTCACGGACTCTCCGCCGTGTGTGTGTGGATAGCTTCCGCTTTAGTGGCTCTGCCACTTACACATACTGTGTGGCTTGCTAAACCAATTAGATGGCGCCACGGGCAGAACAATGCTGGAGACAGAAGTGGCAGGAGCGAGAGAGAGGGGCGGCTGAGCCGAAATAACCCAGTTTTTAATCGATTTCTTGATATCGGCCTGTCGGATTTAAAAAAACACAGATACCGATATATCCACGCCAATAATCGGCCTGGCCGATAATCGGTCGACCTCTACTAGTTCATACTTACCTTTTGGATTATACTTACCTTTGTTTGTTCCTTTGTTCACATGCCGTGTGGCACCTTTGTTTGTGAGGCTGCTGCCCTGCATTTCCTGTTTTTTATAGTGTATGTGATGTCATACATGACATCACCTGGGAGAAATCATCTGCTGGGGTTTTTGCTTATTCAGTTAAATTATTTCTTTTTCTGTTTATTTAGATATAAACATGTTTAGATATTATGTTTTGAGTAATGAAGTATTTAGTTGTGTAAATTACTTCAATGTTACTGTATTTTGAAACAGTTCTGATTTTTCTGTGTTCTAATTACCATGACAGAGCTCACCTCCATCGTTTGACAGTGACCTGTGGAGTGAGAAGTCACTGACCAGCTCTACAGTATATAAGCCAGTTTGTTTCTAGCCTCTGGGGAGGACAGTGGAGGCCATGCCATGGAGACATGTGCCTTTCGTTTGATTTAACTTTGAGTTATCAGTTATGTGATGAGTTCAAAGTTGTTTCTGTTTTTTGTTTGTTTGTATCTGTATCGTGGCCATCACTGTAAATAAATTTCACCTGTTGGAGCTGAAGATGCCATCTGAGTCTGCCTTTCTTCCACCTTGTTAGGGTGCTTTTACACCTACAGCACTTACCGTAGTCTGCTTAAAGCGGACCTGGGTCTGGAACATGTGGAAGTTCGGTTCATTTGGGCTAGTGTGAAAGCAGACCAGTTTGTTTTGGTTCAGACTAAAGAACCATACCGAGACCAACTCCAGAAGGTGGTCTCGGTACGGTTCGGTACGCCTCCATCTGAACTCCAGTGTGGTTTGCTGATGGTGAGAACTCTTGACCGGCCTAGATTTGGTCCTGCTGTCTGCAATGTAGCACGTTTTGGCCTATGGAGGTTCTGTAGCAAGCTGTAACGTACATTTCAAGCTAGTAAACTTCTCTACGTCAGTCTTTTGAAATGTCTTCTCCGTGCAAAAAAGAAGCGCACAGTGTTTTTGACCCAAATACAATTTCCATGCTGGAACAACAGCAGTATTTGTGCTTTTTGCACAAACAAATGACAATAAATTGCCACAAAAATAAACAAAATAGTACCATTCATTATTCTGAAATAAAGCATAAATCCGATATTTTCGTCTGCTGGATTTTTCCCTCTATAAATGCTGTGCCAATCAGCTCTCACCTACATCACCCACAACACAGTACTGAATTTTGTAAACGGCACCGCCACATGAGTGGGGGGATATGCAACATTCATAGTGGTTGGTTGCTTAGCAAAAACGCTGATTTGAATGTGGACCGAACTGGTTGATAATTGCAACATTATAGCAACTTGTGGGTCCAATCGAACCACTGTACCAGAGTAACAGGTGTGAAAGCACCCTTAGTCCTCTTGAGCTACTCTATCTTACACAACTATTTTGTAAAAAGGGTTGTAGTTGAATCCCAGAGATATCCCAGTGTCTTGGTGTGACAGACACCCATTCAAGAAGGTTTATTAGTTTCAGGGGTCTTTTGCGTCAATATGATTTCTTTCCATGGCCCGCCTGTTAATCAGAGTTGACATTTTTGTTACTTGTAGATGTACATCTGTAACAGCCATGCCGAGTTATTTATGTGGAATCTCCTAATGGCTTGACATGTGCACTACATTTGGAAGTGGTACAACCACAGAAGGACCATTACCTCTAATGTCAAACTCAAAGAGCAGCACATATAGACTGAGGGCAGCATTAATCTCCGATGTACCTGTCACTTCATACTATGAAATGAAAGAGAGAGCGTGTGTGTGACTGGGTGGAGTGTTTCTTTGTGTACTCAGTCAATATGTGTTGCTCTCCACCTCATTTAAGGTCACTGGGGAAATTCCCACGAACATATAAAAGTGTTTTGAAATGCAGGGCCCTTTAGAATCATTGATTTTATGAAGAAAAACAGCTTGGCTTTTCATATTTCTGTTGGAGCTTTGAGGTAGAATTAGATTTACTGCTGTTGTTGAGGTGCCCCAGAGGTCAGGCTTTAGTGACTAAACCCAATCAATTATCTGTTTATTTGTGCTGCTTCCTTTTGGTCTTGGGTCATTACATTATTGCCTAATCACAGTTACTTCAAATAACTGTAACCGTGTTACTGCATTTAATCGAATTGCAATAGTAATCACAACATCAACCTGTGCAATTATGTAATCTCAAAATTCTGCACTTCAAAGTAGGGCTGTGCAATATATTTTATATGGTGATCTGTGAAAATGCTGTGAAAACTCACCTTTATTGGGTTTTGAGGTTTATATAAGTCTGTGACTTAAAATAAAAGCTGTAGAATATGAACTTGCTCAGTGCTGCCAGTCGTAAGATATCCACTCAAGAAAAAGACAACAGGTGACATCACAACTTATAACCAATCATTGTCAAATTTAAATACATTGACCTACCCCATGAGCCATCAAAATTCTAATTACGAACTAATTTTAAAAGGTCAGAAGTTACAACCATATTTAAGCTAAAATGATCCCAGCCCTCATGAGCACATCAACATTGATTTGCACAAATAATACCAGGGTATTCATTTGGCATTTTTAGTTTTACATTCCAACCCCCAGATAAATTTAACTCAGTTCAGATTAGCCAACAACACAGAATGCCTTCAATTAAAGTACAGTGCGAAAACCATTTGCAATTTTCGCGTTCTGTAGCTCTCCAGTAGCGTTCCAGTAGCTGGATAACGTGGGTGAACAACAAGGTTATGATCCTAGAAGTTCCTAGATATCGTTTCTGGTCCATAACTTTTTGCAGTATCTCATGTCTGTAAAACCCATTTGTAATGTCGATTTTAGAGCTTCGTCCATAATCTGGCATTAATGAATTTCAATTAACCCTTTGTTACCGAATGTGTCGCCAGCGACACACCCGCGTGCCACCCACACAGCGAGGCAGGGAGCACGCCGCTGGCAAGCTACAGTACCACCTCCAGTGTCAACACCTGGCTGCCAGCGACCCGCTCCAGGGACAGTCCCTGGTGGTGGAGTCCGACTGGGGTGGGACACACGCCAAACGGCAACGCAGGCGTCCCAAGGCGAACCCAGGGAGGACAGAATCTTCGCACGGAGCAGAGGGCCAAAAGCTTTCTTGATCTTGATTTTCAGTATGAATACAGACCATGATAGCCTGGCCTCCGCGGGAGGTTTCTGTCCTCCCTGAGCTCGCCCCAGGACACCCATGCCACCGCCCGACATGTGTCCCGCTC
>JAQQAE010019144.1:0-11006 GCA_029823295.1 Pseudamia nigra | reverse complement strand
GCACCGGATTATAAGGCGCAGTGTCATATTTGGACAAAATTGACGGTGTTTAGGTGCGCCTTATAGTCCGGAAAATACGGTACAAAGAATGGAGAGGTCTCTAGTTTTCATTGTAAGTACACTTCAACTGTGAGAGACAGAATCTAAAAAAAAAAAAAAAAAAAATCCAAAAAACACCACATTGTATGATTTTTAAATAATTAATTTGTATTTTATTGCATGAAATAAGCATTTTAATCAACTACCAACCAGCAAGAATTCTGGCTCTCACAGAACTGTTGGTCTGTCTTTAAGAAGCCCTCCTATCCTCCACTCGTTACCTGTATTAATTGCACCTGTTTGAAATCATTATCTGAATAAAAGACACCTGCCCACACAATCACGAACCTCTCCACCGTGGGCAAGACCAAAGATCTGTCTAAAAGGCCCATCTATACTCTATGTAAGTGCACTGTGTATCAAACGTTGTCAAACGTCGCTGGCATTTATACTCCAATGTGTGGTCTACGTTGGTGTGGATGTACACAATACATATGGAGTTGCATTGGATTTCTCTCTGAAAATACTAAGTGAAAAATTTTTTGTCACCCACTGTTGATGATGTGGACCAGGTGTGTCCAGTCATTCAGAAACTGTAAGATGCAGTGGGTGGGGCAGAGCCAGTTGGACAACATGCAGGACAGGGGCTCTCGAGGACTGGAATTGAGCACCCCTGCTCTACACCGTTAAGGATTAAAATCCTGTAGCGCATGCAAGGTCCCTCTGCTCAAGCTAGCACATGTCTGAAGTTTGTCAATGACCATCTGGGCGATCCAGAGGAGGCATGGGAAAAGGTCGTGTGGTCAGATGAGACCAAAATAGAACTTTTTGGTATAAACTCCACTCGCTATGTTTGGAGGGAGAACATCATCCTAACTGAAACATGGGGTGGAAACATCATGCTTTGGGGGTGCTTTGCTGCAAAGGGGACAGAACAACTGCACCGTATTAAGGATGGGGTGAATGGAGCCATGTATTGTGACATTTTGGGCAACAACCTCCTTCCCACAGTAAGAGCATTGAAGATGGGTCATGGTTGGGTCTTCCAGCATGACAACCCGAAATACACAGCCAGGGCAACTAAGGAGCGGCTCTGGAAGAAACATTTCAATGTCCTGGAGTGGCCTGGCCAGTCTCCAGACCTGAACCTAATAGAAGATCTTTGGAGCGAGCTGAAACGCCATGTTTCCCAAAGACAGCCCGGAAACCTGAAAGATCTGTATGGAGGAGCAGGTCAAAATCCCTGCTGCAGTGTGTGCAAACCTGGTCAAGAACCACAGGAAACGTTTGACCTCTGTAATTACAAACAAAAGGTTTCTGTACCAAATATTAAGTTGTATTTTTCTATTATCAAATACTTATTTAATGCAATAAAATGCAAATTGTTAAAAAAAAAAAATCAATGTGATTTTCTGGATTTATTTTTAGGATTCATTTATTCATTCAGTCTTTCACAGTGGAAGTATACCTACGATGAAAATTACAGACCTCCCCATTCTTTGCAAGTGGGAAAACTTGCAAAATTGGCAGTGCATCTTAATCATATGATTAAGGACATAATAAACTACAAGTGCACTTTATTTTGAAGCAAAATATAGTGAACTTCAGTATTCATTCTGATAACAGACTTGCTGGTAACCTGGAGACAATTTTACTAAAAAAAAAAAAAAAAACCCAGGTCATCAAGGCTAACTACAGTTTGTCAAAATGTGTTAAATATAATGAAGCTATTGACTTTAAAGTTATATTTGACTTTATGTACAACAATTAGCATCTTTGATTTTTGAATTAGAGGTTTACTTTCCCTTGATTTGTTCCTTTACCTTTCCCTTCAAGCAATAATGTAAATGTTACCATCATAAATGTACTGATATGATGTTCTGATCTTTAACTCTGGATTGCCAAAATTATAAAATAAGCACTCAGATTGATAAGGAAAATGATCATTAGTAGAGACATGGCATCATACCAGCAAGCGCCTTGTTGAACGCTACAGTCCCCAATTTACTACAAGTATCTGGGGAAAAAAAAAAAACAGGAAAAAGGCACTGGGAGTTAAGTTGCAAGTGCGAACTGAATGATTAGGAACTAAAACTTTAGGTTGCTGCCCTCAGTACGCTGATACATGTTGCCGAGAAGCAGAACCAACAGATATAAGAACTCGTTTATCCCAGCTGCTGTTGCCCTTTTAAATTCCACATACTGTAGTTTTATTGTAATTTTTATAAAAATATTTTATGTCTCATGTCTGTCTGTAATTTACCATATTTTCGGGGTTATGTGTTGCTCTGGAATTAGTTGCACAAGGCAAAAAAATACATAATTAAGAAGAAAAAAAAAAACGTGTATAAGTTGCTCTGGCGAACAGGTTGCATTTTTTCGGGGAATTTATTTAACAAAATCTGACACCAAGAACAGACATTTCATCTTGAAAGGCAAGTTATAGTAATAATAGAATAGAGAACAACAGGCTGAATAGGTGTGTCGTATGTTAACATAATGTAATATGACAGTGGAGGCTCCGCTGTCATGGTCTGTATTCATACTGAAAATCTAGATCAAGCGAGCTTCTGCCCTTCTCTGCGGGAGGTTTCTGTCCTCCCTGAGCTCGTCTTAGGACACCTGCGTTACCGTTTGACATATGTACCGCCCCAGTCAAACTCCCCACCTGCCACTGTCGGGTCGCGGGCAGCCGTGCGCTTGATGCCAGAAGTGAGAGCTCGGGGCTCGCCTCCCCTCCTCACCGGGTAAGTGATGCGCAAATGTGTCAGCGCCGACACATTCTGTGTTAAGCTGATGGCAGGTAGGGTTGTTACTGGGAATGTCTACATTTTTAAATTGTCAGTAATACAGATGCAGGTACACAAGCCTACCGTGACCTCTAGCGGCTGTCAGTGTGACAAACAACGAACACTTGAAATAATTTGTATATATGTTGCTCTGGTGTATTTGTCGCTCCCATAGCCAGACTATGGAAAAAAAAAAAAAATCACGACGTATAAACCGGAAGATACGCTACTGCTGGCTGCAAAACACACTGGCCTCCAGGATAACAAATATTTCTTTGACTTGACTTTAAAATTCTGCAAATCTTCATAGTGGTTTAAGGGAAATTAACCTTCTGACACTCTTACCTTCTGAGCCACTTTGACATGATGAGAACCACCTTATGGGTGAAATGTCTAGTTACATAACACAGCAGCAGTTGTGTTGCATACGGTGGTTTGCCATGTCGACCAAGTTCACACTAAACTGTGGCTGTTCTGACCGTGTTTAACATGGATCTCGGTGCAGTTGTCGCAGACATAAATGGTGTGGAACAAATTATGTTTATAGTCAGGTTTCTCAGTAACAACGCTAAGCACCAGAGCCATGATATAATCAGCTGATGCAGTATGCGAAGATTGCTGGTTTGAGGGAATGTCTGAGTCTGTGATTAAAAGGAGAAAAGTTGATGACACCATAGCACAGTTTGGGAAACAGTGCAATTTATACTTTCTTCAGTGAGTGAGTCTGTCGGCAGACATGTAGGGTATTCATTTGGTGGGTTTAGTGGCTGTGAAAGCATTCTAATCCACAACTGCACCCTGCTACTGACAGTTTGACTAATTTTCCAAAATTAATATTTCACATAATTCCTTTAATGTGAGAGCATCGAGATGGACATATCTGTAAGCATCATGCTCATCTGAATTTTTTTCCTACACCTACTCCTGAGCCATATCCACCATCAGTTAATCTCTAGGAAATCCTTAATAATGAGCAACCATCATTTAAAACACATTAGCATGCTGTGTGCTGTTAAATAGACACTCAGCATACCCGGGGTCTGTCCACAAAGCCTTCCCCTAAGGCGTGGCCTATTGAAACTGTTACCAACTGACATATTATAACTTGCTTTTACACGTCCAACTCCCTCAAACAATAGCTCCACTCCCACCAGTGCATGTCTGGTCCAAACAGGCCAGGTCTAACTCTACATGCACAGACGTACATTTATCTGTGGACAAATACCTATATAATCCATGTGATCTGTAAACAGTACTTTCTTACATTTATTTTTGTTTTTCTGGTTGTTCAAACCTTTCTGACAATACAAGATCAATTAACAAATTACAGATAATCCAATACGTTCAATAAGCCAGACTGAAAATAATTGAGTTCTTGAATCCAATGACACTGGACGGAGAAGTCCACAATAATCTCATCATTACTTTCACCAGATTGTGCAGCCTTAATATGTTATACCAGATAGCTGCCCATCTCCATCCCTGTAAAAGAAATTCAATGTTTGGTGTTACAATCATGTTGTACAGTGGAACCTCAGACAACGACCGCTTCTGACAACAAAAAAATTCGGATACCGACGAAAAAAACTGCAAAAATATTGAACCGCATAACAATGAATTATCTGGACAACAAACAAAGATGTGTCTACGCCCGGGTCACGTATGCGTCACTTCCAGGTCTCGACGAAAATGACCCGGAAGTCAGGGCGCCAGCGCCCCTAGCACGAGGGAAGCTAGCGGCTAGCCAGCGCCCCTAGCACGAGGGAAGCTAGCGGCTGGCCAGCACTAGCCGGCTATGAAACAAGACTGCCTCACCATCAGCATCTATGAATCAGCTCAATTCCTTAATACAGAATCCAACAGCATGGTCCTGTGTCTCCTAGCCTCTACCATCGTAAGCTAACTGCACTTCGGAACTGGCTACATTGTTAGCCATAGCCTGGGCAGCGGCGTGTCGGCCCGGGCAGCACCGTCTCCGGGCCGTTAGCCGCCTGTGTTACCAGCCCGGACCGTGTCAACATGGCACTGCCCGACCTGGACACGGCGATGCCCAGGCTATTAGCTGCCTGTGTTAGCGGCCCGGACCGTGTCGACACGGCGCTGCCCAGCCTGACACGGTGCTGCAACATGGTCATTACACCAGGGCCGTGTCGCCAGAGCTAACAGCTGTTAGCAGCCTCCGTCTGTGTTAAGAGCCGGCAGCGCCGGTCTCTGGAGCTGTTTACAGTTATGGACGTGTGCAGTGTCCACAGACACACTACGAAGTCATAAGCCAAGGTAAGAATACATTCTAAATCATTTTTAGAACTAATTTCATTCGTTCAGTTTCAGATAATTAACAACTTCCTTTTCAAATAATAATGAATAAATGTGCAGGTACGGGTGTGTAATACATACTTTAGATGGGAGTTTGTCGTAGGTCCAGAACGGATTAATTGGTTTTACATGTATTCCTATGGAAAAAAAAAGTCGCTTTGGATAACGACTGATTTGGATACAGACCGTGACGCCGGAACGGATTAACGTCGTTATCCGAGGCACCACTGTATTCAGATATTGTTTGGACGTTAAGTTTCATTTTTGCAAGTTTGGTTTACTGTAGATGCATGTTTGTATGTTGACCCAAACATGACCTCTGTACTTCTGCAAATCGACATTTCCTGTCTGAAACAGTTGCTTGGACCTTGACACAGCCATGTCGAAGACTTCCTTAAACTGTGGTACAGATATGACCTTTTGTCTGGCTGTGTGGGCGGAAACCATCTCCTTCGGTTTAGCAGAAAGACTGCATTTCCGTTTTTAAAATGGAACACACCTCTTACAGCACAATGGTTGTACCTGTGACTGTTCTCATCTTGCAAGATTAAAGCGCTGTTCTTACTACATTTTCCTGTCTCATCTCATACTTGTCTCTCTTCCGTTTTGGGTAAAGCAATTCCCATTACAATCCTACATCAAAGTCACATCAAACACAGACTGGCATCTTACCTCCAGACTGGTCCGTCTCCGCGTCACATGTGCCGTGAGCTCCATTCCTTAAGCCCACTCCGTTGAGCCTCTTCAGATCACACACAGCATCCACTGAGTGTTCTTCGCTTAAGGCCAAAACTGTTGATTCTGTGGTGCTCTGAACCTCCGGCTGAGGCTGTGTTGCTTCTCTTGCTGACAAGTCTGTAACCTGGATCGCATCCATTTGGTTGTCGAACATGCTGCTTTGGAGGTCCTCGCTGCTGATGCCGTCCTCAGAGTGGCATGTGCTACAGGCTGAGTCCTCTGCCAGCGCAGCTGCTTCGTCACCTTTCAGTTTGATGTTTAGCAGAGGTGCACTTTGCCCTGCTTGGTGTGACTGTGTCAAACAGTGGCTTGTCTGTGAGGAGCATCCATTAGGCATTGCTTGCTCCTCCTGTGCCATTTTCTGCTCCTCTCTGGGCTCACAGCTAGTCTGGGAAGGGCTCGTCAGTAGGTGGTCTTGTTGGGAGCATAGCCTTGTGCTGTCTGTGATCTGGCAGCTGGTGACACCAAGGACTTCCTGGGTGGCTGCTGAGATGACCTCAGTAATCAATCCAGCTGCCAGGCGCTCCAGGTCCTGATCCTCAATGCTCATGTTCGCCTGGATGTCATCTGGGGTTGTTGATGAGGGCGTTAACTCTTGGACTGTGAGCCGGGCAGTCGATGTCTGAGCCGTGGCTGGAGCAGGGGAGGTAGGTGTGCTCGTTAGAATGCGTTTTTGGAAATCCTGTGCTGAAATGGACGTCTCTACGGACTCTGCTTCTAGCGGCGTCGCTCTCTGCAATGTGGTTGGACTAACTGCAAAAAACTCCTCTTCTACGCCAATGGTTCCGTGCTGCTTTGCCACTTCCCCCTCAGGTTCGGGCCTTTCTGCATCCGAAAGGTGCAAAGCTGAGGGAGACGAGCTGGTGCCTTTGGTAAACTGGGCGCATTGGACCTCTTCTATTATATGGTCCACTTGTCTTTCCGGTTTAGATGCAGACACTTTGCTTTGCTCCGGTTCCTCCTGTTGGCTTCCCTCTCTGCTAGCTGGAGCTGTACATAATGCCGTATGGACATCCTCTCGTCTTACTACTTCCTCAGAGCTGTTTTCCACTGAAGGTGTTGCTCCAGAGTCTTGGACACGGATCAGGGGAACCTTTTCCTGTTGTATTCTCTGCTCACTGACCTCTCGAGGTCTGTGTGTGGGACTTTCTGTGTCATTTAGGGGGGATACTGTGCCTTTTTCTATCAACCCGTTGCTACCCTCTGTTGGAGATGCTGTTCTAAGGCCCACAGTGGATGAAGAACAAGCAGACCCTTCCAGGCTTTCATGGCTGATGAGCCGCTCTTTCTTCCGCGAGATGTACCACCACCAACCGATCAGTGCGAGGACTCCGGGCAGTGTGTAGGGCACGACAGAGCGAAACCTCAGTGGCATTTCCACAGGACACTAGCAGCTACGCCTGCAGGAAAGAAACAGAACGACTGGTTAAGAAAAGTTAAACACGTGATATCCAAAGTAATAGGTTTAGTTTTTCCCAATCATTATGAAGGTTTGATTTGGATATGCTGAGAAAGTAGCCCTCACGCGATTTTACAAAGTCTTCAGAATGTACAATTTCATTTTGTTTTGTAAACCATGAACCATTAAAACAGAGGAATTATAAAATTAACTTTCCTGCAATTCTGCACTATGTTGTCGTTTTAATAATAAAGATGAATAAAATTTGCCTGTTCTGGTTGCATGTTGTTACAAAGCAGCTAATTGTTATCCTCAGTAAAGAGACATGGCTTATGAACGACATCATGATAACTTGCAAGCAGAAATGCATCCTAAACCTTTAGCCATTTGTTTGATAATTTACACTCCTTGGACAAAAGTACGAAGCCATGTGACTGTTTTACCCACAGGAACTTGAAAGTCTCTTTCAACAAAAGTCATCAGATCTGAGCTGTTCCTGTTGTCTGGTTTATTTTGTTTAGATTACTTGTGTTTTGTTCATTTCCATTCAATGTATTTATTAAATTGGTTGTTTATTTTGTGAACCATTTTGTTCATTTTTGTTCCAAAATGTGGAAGGGCTCAGATAGAAGATGGATTCCTGTGGATTTGGAAAGAGATGTTAAAGTTCCTGTGGGTCAAACAGTCACATGGACAAATACTTGTGTCCATGCAGTGTACACACTCCTACAGTTTTCTTTTTCAATGTAGAATAAGTGATTATTGCAGGAAGTGTTGGGCAGTCATTTGAAACCACATGTGCAGCTGCAGTTCTTAATCCTGGCAGCAGCACTGCAGAGGGGCGTTTCATCTGGACAATCGAAAGATGCATGTTTTGCAATCACTGCTCATGAACAATTTTCTTTTTTTTTGGCTCAGCTTAAGCAAATTAAAACATTCAAGATTTGCTTGATGAAGGGTTTGTTTTTTTGTTATTGACTTCATGTTTCAAACTTCTGTACTGATCAATGTCTGCGCTTAATTATGTGTCTGATTAAGCCAGGACGGCTGGGGTAACTTTAATTAATTACAGACCATTCAAACAGCATGTGTTGTTAAAGTTACTGTTCCTCTATGCAGATGAAAGAACCGGTGTGGATGAACAAACTTTTCACAGAGTGAGTTTGCTGCACCACCGTGTCTGATGTGCTGCAAGTATTTTTTTTTTCCCCAAAGGGGATTTGAAAGGTGAAGTCAGCGAGGACAAAAATGTCTATACTGAGTAAGACCATTGTACACAGGAAGAGTAACAGGTGCTTTTATTTTTTATATGTATATAAAAATAAATGGTGGCGTAAAGTGAACAGGACAGACAACTGGCTAATATGGAGCTGTCTGTCTGTAATTTCACATTACAGACAGACAGTAACACTTCTCTAAAAGTGCATCCAAGAATTTGTAAATAATCGAAGCAGTTACCATTCCAAGGAATGGTAGCATGGAAGCAGTTACCATTCCAAGTACATCTAAAATTCCCCACAGTGATTATTGCCATTTTGTCGTCACACAATGATAAATCACTATGGCCATGAGTACTGATCTCAGCAGAGAGCTGCATCCAACAGCAGAAACAGGGCAACAAATATTCACCAAGTTGTGTGGAAAGGTTTTGGATTTTGTAACGAAGCATAGACACAATGACAGTCACTACATTTTTGAATCAAGACCTGAATACTGAAGGTCCTCCCTGTTTAAGCGTCTGTATGTTTTGTGGTACTTTAAATTTATGTTAGGCTTAATGTTCCCCAAGGAGTAATTTCCACATTTTTCAGAAGCAAGCAAAACAGAACACACCACATCTTATTAGCCAATTTTATTGGAAGGTTTTCAAAAAAAAAAAAAAAAAAAAATCCAGCAGTCTTAATGCCACTGTGTAAACACTAGGGGTAGGTCACAAATTGTTTAATTAATGTGACTTTTATGCCAATGTAAAACTAAACCGTCACTCTCGTTTTCACCAGCATCTGGTAGCAGTGTAGCAGAGGCCCACTGCGCATCTCAAACGACAGAGTCCACCAGCTAAACATGTGGCACCGTGAGACAGGATACCACTGCTGAAACCATTACCGTTTTGTTGCTGTCTATGGTCTCATTTTGCTGCTCTATTGTACTCGAGCGCTGAATCATTGCAATGTTCTGGCTGCAATTGGATTAAACCTTCATCCGGCAAATGACTCACAGCTAAAAGGAAAAAAACAGAGTGTTTGCCCTCTGAATGAAGCAGTACAACTGGAGACCAGCTGCCCTCTGACCTTCGTGTTCCCCAATTCCTGATGTGCCAGCGAGTGGGAGGCAACTCCCCCCTGCACGTTAAAAAAAGGACATGTGTGCATGCCTTTCCTTAACAGACCAGGACAGGCCTGCTCCGACCAGGAGGAATGCATCACATGGGACGGATGTGACTCAATCACAACCTGCCATGCTTACGGTCACAGCTCCTGCTGGCAGCTGCTCACACATGTACGGACACTTATGATATATATGGGCAGTAGGGATGGAAGTTTTAGGTGATAATTAATTGTAGAGCTGCAATTATTGACTTTATCAGGTTATTTCATGTCACTCATGCAATACACAGAATTTAATGATCAATATCAATAAAGGGCTTACTTTTTATATGTGTACTTTCCAAAATACTTAAGCAACCTTGATGTTGTTTTATCATATTATAATGATCATACATGTGCATTTCTCAACCACAACAAAACCAGGAGAGACAGGGAATATAAAACACTCCATGAAAAGTTAAAATGTCTTCAACTGTTTGGAACAGAAAATACACTGCCTGGCCAAAAAAAAAAAAAAAGGTCACACACTCGAATACAGTATTTAATTGAAGGCCTTTACCTTTGATTACAGCACACATTCAATGTGGCATTGTTTCAATAAGCTTCTGCAATGTCACAAGATTTATTTCTATCCAGTGTTGCATTAATTTTTCACCAAGATCTTGCACTGATGATGGTGCAGTCTGACTTCTGCGCAAAGCCTTGTCCAGCACATCCCAAAGATTCTCAATGGGTTTAAGGTCTGGACTCTGTGGTGGCCAGACCTTGCGCCCATTACTCTGGAACAGGGTAAATCTGGACTAATCAGACCACATGACCTTCCATTGCTCCAGAGTCCAATCTTTATGCTCCCTAGCAAATTGAAGCCTTTTTCCCGGTTAGCCTCACTGATTAGTGGTTTTCTGGAGGCTACACAGCTGTTCAGTCCCAATCACTTGAGTTCCCCTCACACTGTGTGTATAAATGCTCTTATTGTATTTGCTTAGTGCTCCAGGTGCACATGCCAAACATTTATTTGTTCTCTTTTTTGCCACAAGAATGGATGTCACACGAAATATCTTTTTGCATGTGTAAGCCATTTACTTTTAATTTTTGGGTTTATACTGTACACATACTTTCTCTATTTTTATTTACAATCCTACACACAATAAAAGTTGAAGTGGATATTTACAAGTTCTACCCCCCATATCCATTTTAGTATAAAGTTCATTCATTTTTGTGCAGATGTATGGTCATTATAAACAACAAAGACAAGATACACAAAATGGCCAAACACACTTGCACAGTGCACTAGGAGTTAGGTTAAATGGTCACTCTAAATCAGGGGTGGGCAATTCCAGGTCCTGAGGGCCGGTGTCTCTGCATGTTTTCCAACTGTCTCTGCCCTACCCACTGTTG
>JAQQAE010019143.1:0-11006 GCA_029823295.1 Pseudamia nigra | reverse complement strand
ATTATCTGTTAAAACACGTGCACCAAGTCTATTTGGGTGAATGCCATCAGGCCTCATAAGTGATGGGCGGTTCCAAAATAAATTAAAATTGTCAACAAAACCAATGTTAAAAATAGGACAAGTACAACTCAGCCAAGAATTAAGGCTGAGAGTTCTACTAAAACGATTACAGCCTCGCCTGAGAGGTGCCAAAGGCCCAGAAATGAGCGCACGTCTGCCACAGTTCCTAAGAGTGGACAGAAGGCTCCTGAAGTCACTTTTTAAAATCTCAGACGCTTCATCTGGGATGTTATTGCATCCCACATGCACGACTACAGTGTGAACGTGAGGGAATTCATTCAGCAGGTCAGGGAGAAGAGCCTCAATATCAGAGACTCTAGCCCCGGGAAAAAATCGAGTGAGACAGTACCTGCTTCTGACGTTCCTCACGATCGAGTCACCAATTACCAGCGTCGTCTGGGGGAGGGTTGCCGGTGGATTCTGATGTGAAGAGGAATCCTGAGGAAGATGATGTTGTTGCGAAGGTGGGGAGAAGCGCTCTTTTCTTCTATCTGGAACCGGTGTGTAGTTTGACACACCCAGGGTGGTCTTCATCCGGGGTTTGCGGACATGAACCGCCGCTGAAGGAGGATGAAGGGGATCCACGGGCGGGCGGCCAGCGTCCAGGTGGGGAAAATCCTCCAGGGAAAGGATATCGAATCTATTATCCAAGGACAACGGACGAGAAGCGGCGCGGCCCGATCCGGTCGGACGACGAAGACTATTAGTTGGTTGAACCAAGGTCCAGGGCGGAGATGGAGGATGAGAGGGACCAAGCGAAGCTTTTGGTTTAGCCCCGAGACGAAACCAGTGGTTGTTACTAAGGTCCTGGACGTCTTCGGAGGCTGGAGCTGGAGCTAGAGCAGGAGTAGAGGTAGGTGGAGATGCACTCAGCTCACCTAAATAGGTAACAGTTTCCGCCAGCTGCGAGGCAGTGGCCGGGGCCGATGATCGCCCGAGAATGATGGTGTCAATATGGTCTTCGGCCTCCCGAATCTTGTAAAGATTGGAGAGCCTCGATTCCAATTCAGAGACCTTCTCGAGGAGCGATGAACAGCGGGAACATGACGGAAGAGAGGCCATGGCGTTCCAAGCGCTGAGATGGATAGCCCGCAGCTAGCCAAAAACAGCCCAACCAGCTCTCTAAACAACTATCCAAACACTGTATTTTCCCCTCAAAAGTCGCGTTTCTTGCGTTTTTGCCTAGCCAGGTGCGGGGAGCGACAAACACGAGAATGTGAACAGAATAAATATTAAAATTATTTAAATTATCCGAACATAAGACGAGACACGCCACTTTTCCGGTCTCTGTCTGAATCAGCACGTCTGTCAGGTATTGCGCAATTATGCCCCAATAAAATGTACATTTTTTATTGGGGCAAGCATATACACATTTACTGTTATTAAGGGGGATGCAGCAAAATGACAGGGGTGAGAAAACAAAACTAAAATTACGGCAGCGTCACAACAAAAGCCTGAATTCTGCATGTCTCATTTAGCCAGCCTCTGTCACATCACAGGAACAAGGTCAGCCAGGGGGAAATGGGGCAAACATGGAATGCACAGACACACACCCTCACTGCAAAGACACACACCAACACAAACATCTCAGAGGGACATGCCAACTTCTGCCAACACAGCGACAACAAAAAGACGTTGGACAAGCTAGAGAGATGCATCATGGACCCACAACATATGTCACATTGTATTCATTTATTCTCGGCATGCTACAGGAATATAAAGCCAGAAAAACAAAAACTATAATGAAGAGTGCAATATGAAATTAAATAGTTCCAGGTAAAATCAGCGTAATTTTCTATCACAGTATGGAGCCATAAATCACTGCTTTTGCAAATCATATGTAAAAGAAACTCATTTATACCAAGTTAATTTAATCTTACATGTCCCTTAAATGTAATGATATACTTTAATTTCAGCTCCAGCTCATTCTGCCTCAAGGTTTTCATCCGTGACTATTGTTTTTTAATGCTCATGAGTTGCTGTCTATCACTCTTGTTTCATGTCTGTGCCAATGATGCAATCATGTAGACTCCCTTGCGCAATGTTCCTAGGTGTCAGAGTGATTTTGGTGTATCCAGGGTTTTCTGAATGACAATAACGTTATATATTTGTGACATTGCAAATATCTCGAAATCCAAATGGCTTACTTCATTCATTCATTCGCTGGAGCCTAACCCGGCTGACTAAGGTGGGGTACACCCTGGATAAGTCACCAATTCATCACAGGGCTGACACACAGAGACAGATAACCTTTCATACTCACATTCATACCAGTTTATAGTAACCAATCAATCTACGTAATCCCTAGTGCATGATTTTGGCTGTGGGAGGAAGCTGTAGTACCCAGAGAAAACCTATGCAGACAAAGGGAGAACATGCAAAGTACACACAGAAAGTCCCTGCCACCCGACCTTAGGTTTGAACCCAGGACCTTCTTGATGTGAGGCACATTTCAGTTCCAGTTATATATATTTGACATTGCTTTTAAAGCTCCAGACCTGTTTTACCAGAATTCATGAAACTACTGTATATTTTTCACAATGTGTCTCCATTAAAACCCTTTTCTATAATTTAAGACTTTCCTACCTTAAAAACTGAAACCACATACCACCTCTTTTGCACACATACAACTTAAATCTGAAAGATAATTGAACAAAAATGTCAAAACTAATGAAAACTTTGGCAATGTGGAGATTATGGGTTACATTAGTTGCTGCAGGGTTGCTACAATATGCACATTGGTTTTATACTTGCAGATTAACCCACTCCTGGTTGTATTCTTTGCAGTTAAATTTGCAACATCACTGTCCTGTTGTGTGTGTGTCCATTCAGATATGAGCTGTACACAACCATCTGGGATCAAAATGAGGTGCAGGTAGATTTACAGAAAGCAGAGATTAACAGAGTCATGTGCAGGTGTTTTCTCTAATCCCCACTGTCACAATTCCTTCGGGAAGCACAGCAGCACAGATGCTCTAAGTACATTTCCAAATTGCACCAATGTGATAACAACAGCAGAGGGAGCCCCAGTGCAGTTTTCAGGAAACAAAAACCCTGAAATTCATCACTAGAAGTCTGACAGAGCCCACCTACTACAAACCATGTTAAATAACCTTCCACCAATTAAAAATTAAAAAGATTAAAAGACGCTGATTGTGACTAAAACCTTAGGCTGCAGCAGTGGTGATCTCACATCCCCGAAAAACTATCTGAATGACAAAGTGCACACCTGAAATGAATGCTGAATTCCTGTGGGAGACCATCCATCATGCGACACATTATAAACATGTACCTCTCACACAATGAGGATACTCATTATGTAGTGAAAATGATTGTGAAAAGCGGATAATATTATAGGATTACCAGGGTGTAGACGCTGAAGCTTTGGAACATAATGCATGTTTTCAGGTGGGTACAGGTTAAAGCTCCTCAGACAAAGATGATATGTGAATCTTTTACTTTACCGTTTTCTGAAACACAGGGCCAATTCATTTTTAGTTTAGTTACAGCTAAGTGATAGAAGACTAATTCTTGTTATTGTGCAATATACATTTATTATTTCTATTGCTATTTATTTTGTGCTATATACATTTTATTTTTACACAGTCAAGCTTGAGTTTACATCTCTGAACTGCTGAAATTCCATAGCCCTGCTACACTGTCTTAAAACCAGAAGAGATCAAGCAGCAGCTCCCAGCCTATAGGGGTCCTTTAAAAAGCAGCTGAGGACCCCATTGTTCAAGCAGGCTTTTAGCAAGATGTGGGTTTGTTTTATGTTTTGTGTTTGTATTTGTGAATGTGTTTCTTTGTTTTTACACTACCGGTCAAAAGTTTTAGAACACCCCCATTCTTCCATTTTTTAAATTGAAATTCATGCAGTTCAAGTCCAACAAATATCTTGAAATGGTACAAAGGTAAGTGCTGAACTGCCAGAGGTGTCCTCAAGTGCAGTCACCAAAACCATCAAACACTATGATGAAACTGTCTCTCATGAGGACCATCCTAGGAAATGAAGACCAAGAGCTAACTTTGCTGCAGAGGAGCAGTTCATTAAAATTTCTAGCCTCAGAAACCACCAGTTTACAGCACATGAGATAACATTTGATAATAATGATGGACTGTGTTTTGTCTTTGACTATTTCTTCCCGTAATATATAGTTGTACAGTAGTTGTAGTAGCATTAATACAGCTACCGGCTCTGTACCCACTCTTCTTCTGCACAAGAAAATGCATGGTATGACGCACATTAACAATGCAAGAAATGGCACAAATTAACTCACCTATGAAATGAAAACCATTCCATGTCATTATCTCCTGAATCTGATGAGAGAATGCATAGTTGCCATAAAAACTAAATGTGACTACTGTGAACAATCTACAATATAAAACATGTTCTGGGTTGGTTAACTTTTTTGTTTACTACATGATTCAATGCCTTCCTTCACAGTTTAGATGTCTTCATTATTATTAAAATACAATGTTGAAAATAATAAAAATAAAGAAAAAACACTGAAGGAGAAGGTGTGTCTAAACTTTTGACTAATTAACCATTATAATTTAATAATTACAATGACAAGAACTCAGATTGTTTTTGATCTCTACTTATTTTAATTCAATGTTGCCAAAGCTGGCTTTTGAGACATTAAATCAAAATAAAATAAATGTCTTGTTAGGGCCATTCTTTTTGTTTTAGCTCTGTGCCGTCATCGTTTTTGTTTTTAATTCTGTTTTTGTCTTTTTTTTTTTTTAAATCACTTACATAATTTTCATCTTTTTCTATCTTTTCCTTTGTGTCTTTTTTTTTTAAATTTTGGCTTTGTGCATCTCTTTCCGTGATTTTTACATTGTGTGTCGTTTTGTATTTTCATATTTTAGATCATCTTTCTTCTCATTTCTTTCTTCTCAGACTTTTTCTTTCTGCCTTTATATTGATTTTGTCATTTGATTTCTTCAACTTTCACTCAGAACCAAAATTCAGCTTTTATACTTGATGATTTGACTTTCATTGTAATCATTAGTGATAGAGACTAACTGGATATTTTTTAATTGAGAAACCATTTTCAGTCGAAAAACCTGCATACATTTGTGTGTCACACTCTGTCAAAGCAGTTTGAGCGGTTATAAACATGTCACTAAGAACTGGAAGTGTGTTTAAACAGTTGAGAAACCACAAAACACGTAGACACCCATAGAACAACACCCTTATGGCAGTCCAGGGAGTAAAAGTTTACCAGGAAGCAGATTACTTTAGAAGATCATTGGCACAAAGTTCAGGCTGCGTTGTCTTACCTTTCTCTGATGAAATCTGTCAGCTCCTTGGAGGAAATTTGGCCATGCTTCATGTTGTGATAGAGCACATCAAAGCCATTATTTTTTTCACCCTGCCATTCCAGAAAACAAAAAAAAAGAAAAGAATGCAGGTAGATTAGTTGCTGGAACAAGCACAACAACAGCTGAGAAATTAAGTTATCTGCGCTACCCTGAGCGCCTTTTCTAAAAGCAGCATCCTCATTGTCTGCATGGCTTCCAGCTGAGTCTGAAGAAGGCTCTGGTCGACCATACTCATCTTAGCCATGACGGACGGCGACAGACTGTCTAAGGTTTGATCCGAAAGTCTAATAGATAGCCGGACAACTAAATGTCTGTGTTGCTGTAACCACTTGGTAACGGTTTCCAGTTGCACTGATGCTTTAAAATGCAAGCACCCACCTGAATAATTCATTTGAAGGGTAAAAGCTGGGTTTAGGTTTTAAAAATTGTTTAATGCTCGTATATGAATTAATGGTACAAATATATACTTAAAACAATATGCAGTTAACATAACTATAAAGCAACGAATTATGTTTAAGGGCTTATTTGAACAGACAATGCAACATAGCAATAACAAAAAGGACAAATATGACAAAAAACAGATGAGATACTTTCTAAATACCCAATGTAAGAAACATAAGTGAAATGGTCCTGAGAAAAACATAGGCCACAATTATTTTTAGAGCAACACAATTAATTGAGCTGACATTCATTTATTTTATTTAACCTTTAATTATACGCCAGGAACAGTACAAAAATTAAAAGGGAATTAGACACCCATTCAGTACAATACAGACTTAGACATAGATACTATGTTCATAGATATGGATCCAGTCAATGAGTAAAAGGAATCAGGCAAAACATGTACAGCAAGATGCTTTTGTTTCAAAGTCATTTAAGATCTTTTTGAATGTGACTGATGAGAACAGCTCCTTTAATTTCACATCATGTTGTATTGCTTGCAGTCAGCTTGCCGTGCCTGGTGAGCCTGAAATTTTCTCTTCCGTCTTTCCTTGCTCCTATTATGTTGTGTTTCTTGGGCAGTGTGTACAAATCTGCCCAGAGAAACAAGCGCAATGATCCACCTCACACAGAGAATCAGGAGAAATGGGTGCGGAACCTATCAGACAGACAGCTCACCGAAGCAGAGGAAGAGGTCGGTGCCAAAGGACTCAATTTTGCCATCATCCCAGAACAGGTACCTGTTGTGGCCCTCATTACAGCTACAGAATCAGGGGCAACCAACTCTCCAATGTGGAGGCAGAGCAGCTGAGATTATAGGTGTCAGCAACACTTTCCAGTGCCAAGGCCCCCCCAACATCACCATCCCAGAGAGGAAGGCCTTGAAATCACTGCAAGAAGACCAGGATATCACCATCTTTCCAGCATATAAGGGGAGGTGCACAGTGGTTCTCAATACCACTGATTATATCAAAAAGGTTACCACTCTGCTCGAGGATACCACCACTTATGAAAAACTCAAGAGGGACCTGACTAGCAACTACAAAAAGAAAGCCATAACACTTCTGAAACAGTTGAAAGAGGACCAGGTCATTAACAAATGGCACTGCGATGGTCTATACCCAGGAGAAACCATGCCTCGGATTTATGGATTACCCAAAATCCATAAGGAAGGAGCTCCACTCAGACCTATAGTTAGCAGCATTAATTCAGTGACTTACAACCATAGACTGTATATATTATGGACAAAGTGACTGTGATGTCATCCATTAGTTTCTGAAGGGCTGTTTTGAGGCCAATCGAGTTGTCACTTCCTGGACAGTATGCTGGAGCCAAAAACAGGATATAACCATATTTGGACAAACGGCAGCAGGGCTTACGAAGTGTTCATGCCAGGGGACTCATGGGAGAGCTAACATTAGCCGGTATCTTACTGATGCGCTAAAACTTCACCACGCAGTGTCAAACGAAGGCATATCGCAATGTTGTTAGTGTAAACACTTACCCACAGCTGCAGTCGAGTATATCTCATGTCTAACTATGCCCATATTGAATACAAAGAAGATACAAAGGTCTGAATCAGTCCAACTTCGCTATAGCGAGCTGCTGCTATCAATACTGGAGGAATGTGGTCATTCCATATGTGGCTGAGGTGTCTGAAAAACTGAGAAGAACACCACATTCCCGTACATTTCAAACTTGTTAACACCTTAAGGCAGAAGCTGGTCCACCCTAAGGACAAAATACCCAGACACAAGCTGGATAATGTAGCTTATGCAGTCCGATGCAGTGAAGAATGCTCAGAACTGTATATTGGGGAAACCAAACAAATGCTTCACAGGGGAATGGCCCAACACAGGAGAGCCACAGCCTCAGGACAGGACTCCACAGGTTACCTGCATCTCAATGACAAAAAACATTCCTGTGAGGACAACAATCCTGTGAGGATCTTGGCCAGGTCAAGATTGTTGGAAGATAGGTGGTTTGAGCGAGGAGTGAAGGAAGCCATTTTTGTCAATCTGAAATGACCCTCTCTGAATAGAGGGGGAGGACTAAGACACCATCTGTCACCCATTTACTGCTCGGTTCTCAGAACTCTACCCAGCAAAAAAAATTACAGCCAATCTCCTGGGCCATTCACACCCCTCCTTCTGTCATCATCCATATAGTGAAACTGTCAACGACCCCTTCCCCCACACCCCCGCATTGTCAGGGACCCTAACAACTCTGTAATGACGCTGGCACAGGTGAAACTAACACCTTTTAGGGTGGAGTCCTGAGCCACAGAGTATAAATTCTGGGTGCCTGCATGAGACCAGTCAGAACTGAAGGAGCTTCATGGATAGGTAGTGAAACGTCTTCAAATCAAATTTCCAGTCCAGATGATAGAAGGAAAACCACACGCCTTGTTTACAGGAAATAGCCCAGTTTTGAAATTATTCTTGACCTTTTCCCCTGAAGGTCACAGCATTTTTGGAATCAGCATAGTCTATATCACAGGAGTATATGATATTTTAACCTCACTACATAGATAGAAATGTATGTAGGTCAAAACGCAATAATTTCAGACTTTACCAATCTTCAAGTCCAAAGTCAAGGTCAAAGTTATTTGATGAGTGAAGTGTCCTGGAGCCCAATCTATCGCATGTTAAAATTTAGTGTCTCTATTTATAGTTGTTTTAGTGCGATAGGTCAAAATTAGTTTTTGCAATTATTAATGGTGTGACCTAATCAGTTTGTAAATTAGGTGGTGGTTGCCATAGTAACCCTTCCCCCTACCAGGCTAACCATGTGCCAGGTTAGGTTAGTTGGATCCAGGCTCTGTGGAGATACGGAGCCAAACGTTTGGATGGACACGTGTGTATGAATGCTGCTCTCAACTATACAACCAACATTCAGGCGGGGTAAAATAAGTTAATGAAGTGAATGAAAGTCTTACACTACTCCAGAATATGTTTTTTGAAGTCTCTGTTGGATTAAGTGTAAATGCATGACTGCAATCACACCCCTTTTGTGTCACTGTCATGGATACCATCGTGTAATTATCTTAGTAGGGCCCAGGATGATCCTGGAAGTTCTGATGGTTCCACTAGACCAGGAGGACTGAAGACAGTGACTTTGTGATGTCACAAAAACACAGAAATCAAAGCAGCTTGCTTTAGGTGATAAGTTAAATGAAAAGCAGCCTTGTATGTTTCTCATAGAGTGCTTCCTTAGTTTCAGAACTCCCAGACCTTGTTTAATAGTAGAAAAATAAAGGAACACCTGATTTCATTATACATCTCCTTTAAAGCCCCAGTGTATATCTTGTGATATTTCAAATTTAGTGATACTGAATTGGGAGCTAGAATGTAAAAAAAACACTCATTTCAAAGTAACTTATGGTCTGTGCATAGTCAAATGGTACAAAATGGTACATGCTCAGCTCACCAAAATTACATAGGACTTTCAGTTTCACTGAGGCTGCAACTAATAGATTTCTGTTCATAGGCAGTTTTCTCAGTTAATGGTCATGTAGATTCAGCATGCTCAAATCAGATTTTTGTATCGCTAAAAGACAAATAGTTACATCCTGACAAATATAAGATCTGGATTCGTCATTATGTAAAAATTGACTTTTCTTGATAACTCATGATTTGTTGAAGATAAACTCACAATTCCAAATGATCTACATAGACTTTCAGGGTCAAACAATTGGATGATGTCACTTACCGGTATTTTGGCTTACAGCAGATCCATTCCACCATTATGGAAAATTGTTACACTCTTTGTCATAAACCCTAACTCTAACCATGAATAAAATGTTTCAGTTGTGTCACATCTTTTCCATGTGTCAAAAGTTTTAAGACAATTCCTGTAGATTACAAAGAGGGTGCTGGGTGAATAAACAGGCCTGGTGGAGGTATGTGGTCTCTGAGTGACCTCTAGTTATCCTTATCACCTTTCTTGATTAACAATAAACATTCATAGTCTGCAGGGACTCATTGTAGGGACTCATGAGACTGTTACTTCAGGTCCCCAGCTGGCACAGTCTAGTCAGCTGTTTGCCAACTCTGGTGTACCAACCTGTGAAGCACTGTTAAGACAGTTAATGTATAAAAGTATGTGTTGGTTGGATAAGTCAAACAACTGTATTATCAAGGCAAACAAGTCCAAAGCTGAGTTGTAATACATACAATGGATTTTGTTCCTGGATTAGTAATTTAATAGTATTTTTTCTCTCATTTTATGGTCTGAAATGAAATAATAAAATAATTTGATCACACTAGAATTTCAGACATTTTAAGACTTTCAAGGAACTGTAGACACTTCATAATCACGCTGCAAAATTCGCATGTGAAAGGCTGAAGTGGTGGCTGTTGGTAAAATGGAAACTCCCACTAAAAGCGAGGTGCAGTCGTGATGATAAGCAACACATTTATCGTATCCACCCCACGGACAGGCAGCTCATACTCAATCCTGTCTGACTCAGGGCACCAATCTAATTTCATCTCAACCTAAGACAGTCACACAGACATTTCTTGGTTCCTCGGGCAAAACAGAGTTAGCAGTTTGGTACACATTCATATTACCCAGTGACAAGGATGAAAGGTCAGGGAGTTTGAAGGCAACAGTGCCTTATTTACAGAGCAAATAGATACTCAAAGAGAAAGCATCCTTTTCTGGGCCACAGATCACCACTCGGCACTTCAATCAGAACAGCAGACTATTCATGTGTATTTCCTGTGGTTATGAGATAATTATAATAATGTAGCAGCAAACAGCATGACATGCAAATGAGCAACTATACTATCCTGCAAAGACAAGTGCACTTAACTTAGCCTGAAGTCAAAATTGATTCAGACTGGAATTGTAATTCTCTGACAAAATGTTGTGGATATATCATGATTTATTACAGAGAAAATGAGGAGTCAAGTTTGTAGCAACTCCAAGATCCATGCAAAAATTAACAAAGAATATTTACTTCACACTTTGGCTTTGTTTCTTCAGTATCAGGCCAGAAAATGAACAAAATAAGGAGCAAATCAACAAAATTAGCAAGATAATGAACAGTTATTGAGAAAATTAAAATACGTAGAAGCAAAATGAATAAAAATGGATGCAGAAGGAACTTAAAGTTGTAATACCACTGTTGGCTGCTGGGGCATTGTTCACTGGGTTCCAAAAAGCCCTGA
>JAQQAE010019142.1:0-11007 GCA_029823295.1 Pseudamia nigra | reverse complement strand
TAAATTGACTTTGAAGCAGTAAATACTAAAGAAGTTGTCAGTGACGTGGGTCAAATGTAACGTAAGATTTCATCACTTTTTCCTCGATATACGACTTATTGTGGCATCATTTGACCTTCGACAGGCTCCTTCACTCACGTCATTTGGCACTTTTAGTTTGTGACTGTGTTATCGCTTCTTTTATGTTTTTGTCTGTATATATTTTTATTTATTGCTGATGAACTGTACAGCATTTTGCTGGAGCCGGTTTTTTAAAGTGCTTTACAACTAAAGCTGGATTGGAATTAGGCAGTAAAAGAACCCAGAACATGATTTATGTTTTAGATTGTCCAAAGTAGTCACATTGAGTGTTTCTTGTAGGAGTATGGATTTGTATAGTAGTTGTAGTAGTACTAACAGGGCCAAGGACTCTGTCCTCACGCTTCCTCTGCACAAGACAACTGACGGTCTGGAGCATATTAAGATAAAGTACACCTGTGAATCGAAAACCATCCCAGGTGACGACCACTCGAGTCTGGTGAGACTTTGCATGTTCCTCTTTAAATAGCAGGTCTACAATATGGTTGTTTCGGACCCGTATGTGTTTGTAGTGTCAGTGACGACGATGCACCACGTTAATTACTCTAATTGATGCAACCGTCGCTAACAAACTGTTGTCGTGTGCTCTCGCGTTACAAGACGGGGTCAGTGACATTTTGCTTAAGTAGTTCCTGTTCTAGTCTGACGTCTGGGTGTAACTGACACAGCTGTGTCTCCTGTTCTGTGCTCGTCGGTACCGTCTCATTTATACCGTACCGGTACACACCAACACGCTAGACCCACATTCTTATTTACACATTTCTGTGTTTATGCTGTCAATAGGATCAATATGAAATACTAAAAAAAACTATGTATCCATTTCAAGCAACTTCCAAACGGAAGCCTTAAATCTTAATTTTATGTTCTGAATATCATCAAACAGTAGAAACATGCACATAAGCATTATTTGTTGCTTTTATTGTGTTTCCAGTGACACTGGCACTTAAAGTAATCAATCACAAGGAAAGTAACGTGACAAACGTGTTCACAACTATGGAAAAAAATTAAGAGACCAGTGCAAATGATCGTAGTCTCAGATGCATTTGAGCAAAATGAACATTTTTGTTTTATTCTCCAAACTAATGACGACATTTCTCCCAATTTCCAAATAAAAATCTCGTCATTTATTTGCAGAACGTGACAAAAATGATGCAGCGTTTTCAGACTCAAATAATACCAACAAACGTTTCAATTTCCTGAATAAAAAGGGTTTTGTTCAGGTGATCATCCTAACACTTCCTCGTTCAGTAGGATGAGGTGTGCTCGCGTTGGAATTCAGCAGACACTGAAATGTCATAAATATAGAGGTGCTGATTTCAGACAAAAAACATTGCGGTGGTCTTCATTTTTTCCAGAGCTGTATCGGTCCTTCTTCTGCATGCGTCAAATCATTTGCTTCAAGCTCAACATACACATTACAACGAGCTGTATTTTATCGGTTTCATCAAGTACATCCATGTCACGTCAGACGAGAGGAGCAGCTGCTGAGACGCTTAACGCTTACACCGTGAATGGCTTTAATTAAGTGACTTTTTAAATACAACACCACTCACTTCACATTAATTAAATCTGCAGGAGCTGCAATCAAAGGGGAAAAAAAGGCTGTTTTTTTCCCTGTCTCTGCCCAAGTCGATCGACACGCACTACCAATCAAAAGTTTCCACACATCTTTTTCCAAAATATCTAAAGAATTTTGAGTGTGCCGTCACAAAAACCATCAGTGGGACTCTCACCAGGACTGAAAGTCACCAGAAATCAGTTGCTTCTTGTCAGACCATGTAAATGAACGTACGTTTAGTCATTTTTTATCCTGTGGCGGCAAAAACACTATTAAATGCTGCAACTTTACATAACTAAATTAACGATTAAGGACAAAAAATCTGAAGAAGGCTCCATTTGGTCTCTCCGTGCTCCGGTATGGCTGAAGTCTCCTCATTCCTCTGAGCAGCTGATGGTGTCATACTTTGTGTAGGAGGTGTTTCAGCCTTTACTAACGGAGGACGATAGATTTTGAGCCATATGAAGTGAGTTTTGTTACTGTTTTAAGATCTTGCGTCGCGGGTTACAAATTATGAAGTTTCTTCTTGACCTTTTTAATGTCACTCCTCACAAAGCCTTTGTGTTTTCCCTCAAACTGTGTGATTGACAGCTCAGGGCATCCATAGAGAACATGTTCCCACGTATGCTGCTTTTCTTCTGTGCAGGTGAACATGTTGATCCCCATCAGCTACATGATTTTCTGGGCAGTGCTGCTGTGCTTCAGTTTGTATTCTGAGCCAGTGGTTTGTGGTCTGGGCATGGTGATCATGTTGACCGGAGTCCCCGTCTACTTCATTGGTGTTCATTGGAAGAACAAACCTAAATGGATCTACAGAGTACTGGGTGAGTCAGCCTGTCAGAGTGTGGTGTGTCGTAACACAAATATTTTGAAACTACACTCGAAACTGCTTACGCGGGTCAAAAAAACCCCGGAACTGAATCATTCCTGCACAAATGCTCTTCGAATAATTTGCTTAGTAATTAACTGCAGGTTGTAAGCAGCGGCTCCGCCTGTCCCAGACGTCGACATATTCAACAGGCCAATAATCACGGCAAAGTTCAAATAAACTCATTGAAGAAGTTTTAAGATACTGCGTTTTTTTTTTTCTTTCCCCGATTGAGAACTAGCCTCACTTCTCGCAAAAGTTGACAGGATGTAGCTCTTTAAATGGTTGGAAACACGACAACTTTCAACTAAACTGGTTCAGCCACTTTCAAGCGCTTGGAAATTTTGTCGTCACAAACAGTCACCCTGTTCCAGTTGCCATGACACCACCTCTCCGCAAAGTTGGTATGTTTGAGACCTGATAGAGGTCAATAACTGGCACGTTACAAGTAAAACGGTTGGGACAATTCTGAGTTGAAAACCGATAGCGCCATTAATCCCAAAAGCTGGTAGGATGTAAATCATTAAGTCATCGATAAACATGCCAAGTTTCTAGTAAATTGATCCGGCCATTCTCAAGCTACTACGTCGGCAGCTAAGGTACGTGGATGACAAAGATACAGGATTGTGAAACCAATATTCTCATTTTTTTGGCAGATGCTTAGTGTTTATTTTGGGTCCTTCCATACATGGTATATGAGGAAAAATAAAACTATGTAGTCAACAAACTGTCAAAATTTCAGACTTAAAATCTCAGTTCATCCATGGGTCAAAGTGAACGTTTGTACCAAATTTTCTAACAATCTGTCTCGCTGAGATATTGCATGTGAAACTCAACCGGGACGGACTCACATCCCTTACACAAATTAATAACATTAATTTGCCTCTGTACTGTATGCGATCACTACTTACTTAATCTCCATGCGTTTTTCAAGCATGGAGACTTGTTGGCTCCTAAATTGTGGAATGTCCTCCCCGTCAATGTTCGCTCAGCCCCGTCTGAGGCTTGAAACAGGTTGAGACATTTTTATTTAGTCAGGCTTTTAGGTAGCTCTTTTACACTTTTGATTCCATTTCTGGTTTGTCCTGGCTTTATGCTGGTTTTATTTTGGCTTTCCTCGTTTCCTGTTTTTTTACTGTTCACTATTTTTATTGTTATCACATGTGAAGCACTTTATGACTTATTATCTGTGAAAGGTGCTATACAAATGAAGTTTTTTTTTTAAAATTCTTCTTATTATTATCTTCTCAGATAAAAACCTGCTTTTTATTGAGCTGAGGCCAAAAATGCTTCCATGAAATAAACATTCAACTCAGTCTCAATAGTTACCATGATAAATAAAATATTAGTATTTTATTTACTTATTACATTTACAGGATGATTTTGGGTCCAGAGTGAAACTTGAAGAAACCAGACTGTTTGTTGTGGTTTTCTGTAATTTATTAGTAAAACATGCAAAAAGACAAAAATGACACTGTGCAAAGAAGTGAAACAAATATACACTTACAGTCAAAAATCTGGACACACCTTCTCCTCCAGTGTTTTTTCTTATTTTCGTAAGTTTTAATATAGTACATTAATATGAAGATGTCCCAAATATTAAAGAACATGTAAAGAATTAAGTAGGAAACAATGTTGTGCAAAGTGGCCACATTTACAAGGACAAATTCGACATTTGTTCTTCTTACGCCACAAATAACGCCCAGAAAATTTTGCCAAAAAACAACAACACCATGGTTTGCTAGTTTTCACCGCGAGTGTGTGTTAATAGTAAATTCTGCACATTCACGTGTCTCGTGTTGTCCACTGTGTTGCAGAAAGAGTCACGTACGTGGGCCAGAAGCTGTGTTATGTGGTGTTTCCTCAGGAAGACCCCTCAGAGACTGAACCCCTCACTGCCTCCAAAGTCAACGACTGAGCGGCTCGGCCAGGCTGGAATCCCCGTGTTGCACCAACACCTGCACTTCCACTTGTTCGCATCGTCTGGACAGTTTCTGAATAAATGGCTACGCACTTGTTCCCGTACGGGCGCAGCCTGTGATGAAGTCCCAGCGTAAAAGAAGAGGATGGGTCCGTGGGGCATTAGCATGTTAAGTCCTACAGCTGGGACGCGATTATTTGTTGGTTGTACTGTACCGTAGAACTGCCCGTCCCTTCTCATCACCAGCATGCCAAGCCTTTCTCTTTCATTTCTAGTTCTCGCTCCTTCTCGAGGAACTTTCTGTCGTCTTCAGGTTCACGTCCAAGATCTTTACTATAACTAAATCCTTGTGCTAATGTGCCTTAAGAAGTGTACGTGTTGCTTTCGTGTATTGGTTTGTGCGGGTATTTTGAGTGTGTAATAACTTTTACGGAGTAAATATGCAAGCAGTCTCTGCACATAGCACTACTTCTATTACAGCTGCTGCCTTCAGCTTTGTTTCACTAATGACTGACTTGACTGTGGACATGTATGTTTCCGTCTGTATCTCCGCCAAGTTTCACTGTCTGGCCATTCCTTGTTATTTTATCCCATCTGTCCTCACCCTTTTTGTATTTTATGTCCATACCGTCTCCTGAGAGACACTAGGTGCCTTCACTTTTACAAACAGAGACACATTCATCTTTCGCCGAAGTATTTACAACATTAAGGTGACAGGAGGATGAAGGGAAGTTTGTGCCTGCCATCTGGAAGAACAGCCAACTCTCTCCAAAACGAATAAGCTGCTCCATTGCAACAAACTGCCTGGCTGATCTTCCGCACTTTGACCTCTCTGCAGTTGTTTTCATCGAGTCCAAACCCACTAAACTCTGTCCTCATCGGTGGAAATTCCACCGCGAACTCTCTCAAGGTGCTCAACCCGCCAAGACAGTCATTAGACTTCCCAACTGACGATAAAATACAGCACTACACGTGATGTCGGAGCTCGGACTGAACACTCGGTCCTTTTCGGTCACCCTCTCCCGGCCTGTGGATGCTGGGTATTTTACCCTGCGTTAAAACAAGACACACACTTTAAACACCTCTGTTTGTCTGACTGCCACATCCAGGCACTGAAAGCTCAGTCAAAATGTGTAAATAGTGTGTAAAGATGAGGAAAAACTGTTACAAAAGTGCCGGAGACTCCTACAAAGGTCACATTCCTCAGATGTGTTGTGATACATCGACATACTGTACAACTGTGTTAGAGTGGGAAGCTGTACAAGGATAACAATATAATAGCTTATTAAATATAGCAACTTCTTAAAAACAAGCTTTTCTATGCAACTGTGTCTGTAATGTGTTTGTCAGTGTCACCAGTGAATAAATGGGCATAATATTATACAATATATGAAGGTGAAAAAAAAAGAGAAACGTCCTAATTCTGACTTTTCCAAATTTAGAACCATGGATCCTTTTTTTTATTGTTTTGCCCATTTATTTATTTGTGGAACTTTATTAATCCGTTGCCATCTGCTGCCATGGTAACAGCACACACACACACACACACACACACTAGTGCAGAGTTTTTGATTGCAAAGGAAACCGGAGCATTTGGAGGAAACCTGCACAGACTCAAGGAAACCACACGTTTATCGGCCTTTTTTGAAAAGTGTGTTCATTTCTGCTCATTTAAGGACTATTTCATATATTTTTAATCACTTTGGTTCATTTTTCATCATTTTTTTAAACATTGTGTAGATTATTGTGTTAGTTTTGCTCATTATTTTATACTATGGACAGGTTTTATTCGTTTATTTCTTTAGGCCAATTATTTTTGGTTATTTTTGACAATCATTTTGTTGTTTGACTGGAATAATATCAAAATCAAGTAAGTTCTCTTTGTTCGTTTTGTGGAATGTTTTTTTTTTCATTCTTTATAGTGTTCTTGATTATTTTGTTCAGCTTTCTTCTTTTGCTGATTTTTCACCGTTTCCTTGAACACTGTGTTAATTTTCTTTATTTTATTTGTTCATGTTAATAATTTTATTAGTTAATCCGTTTGTCTTCATTTTGTGAATTTACTGCTTATGTAATGAACAAAATAAGCTAGTGGTTTGTGTCCATTATGTGGCTTTTTGTTCACTTTTCAGAATTTTTTTTGTCCAGTGTTTTCAATTTTATGACTTTTTTTGATCATTTAATCAAAAATTTCATTAATTTAATCCTTAATAAAGTGCAGATTAGTTTTTCACTTCATATTGTCTGCAATTTTCTTGATTTTGTTCACTTTGTGGATTATTTTGAGAATTAACGTTTTCAGCTCTGTTATTTTTTTAATCGTTATTTCACTCACTATTTTTTTCTTAATTTTTTTGGACTATTATAATTTTTTGTCCTCTTTTTAACTGTTTTTTTGGTAATTTTGTTCATTATTTTTATTATTTTGTTCACTTTTTCATCACATTATTCTTTTTGTCAATTTATGGCTTATTAAGTGAGTTGATTGTTATTGGGATTATTTTTTGTAATTTTTTCTTTTTAATTTTGTGTAATATTCTTGAATGTCATTGATTTTCTTAATTCTTTTGCTCATAATTTTATTCATTTTATCAATTTAGTCCTCATTCTGTTCATCTTGATTTAAATAATATCAAATTAAATAAGACAAGCTACATTTCCTTGTTCATTTTGTGGATTTTTTTTCATATTTTGCCTATTTTTGTAATTTTCTTTAAGTTTTTCTTCATTCATAACAATCATTTTGGTCACTTCTATTCATTTTGTCAAATTACTACTTGCTTTTGTTTATTTTTCATAATTTTCTATCATATTCTTGATTAGCATTTATTTACTTCGTTATTTTGTTCATATGTTTAATCAAATAAATGTAATTACTTTCATTTGACCATTTTGATTTAAATTATATCAACATAAAATGCTTTTTTCATTTTGTCAATTTTTCTTATGTTTGCTCATTTTGATATTATTTAAATCAAAACAGAAAAACTAAATTTTCTGCATGAACCATTTTCCATTATCGTTTAAATTTAAAATATAATTATATATACGGCATGACATTACATGGTGATTCATTTACAGCAAGAAACAGAGATGTTATTGCGACAAATAATAATTTTTTTCTAAGTTTGAGTCCCAATGAAAACAATCCACAGAGGGGAGCAGTTGTAGATGCTGTAATAATTAATTACCTCAATTAATTCTGTGATTCACTCATTTGAATTAATCCTAAAATTTAAAATAGATAGATTAAGAACAAAAAAAAAATCCATCTCATGATTATTATGGTAAAAAAATCAATATAAAGCCCGTGGAGGTAGTGGAATCTCGTCTCTTCTAAAACACATACATTCAAATATTATCCTAAAACAAAGATTTTGCACTGAAACCATGAGAAATGATCACCAGTATCATTTTTATTAACTGCAGACACAAAAAGCAAAAAAACTGAAAGCTTCACAAGGCATTGATCAGCAAACCTCACAATGTCATGGCGGCATTTCTACGTCAGCACAAAATATACAAATCTAATCTTCAAAATGAGCCTCGGACCAGGAGCGGAAAGTCAAACGGAAGGCGGCGAGTTTTCCGCCGTCACTGTTGGAAAACCGGGCTCGGTCCGTGTTTCCCAGTGTTGTTAGTCCACTATTAACCTGCTCTCATCCTGACTGACAATAAAACCCCTCGGTGACTTTAACCGTTAGGCCAGATTTACTCTACCTCCTCAAAAGTGGTGGACGAAGAGTAAACGAAGACTTAAGTCAAAATTAAATGGCGTGGAGTGTTACTGAGCTCCGTGACGCGGTAGAGGTTTTTCACAGCAGACATTTGAACTCGTCGTGGCAGGAAACATACAGGTACGACGACTATGCTTCACCATGGCAGGCTTCCACTTCAACGCAGCACTCCGACCGTTTTGGGTCGTCATCTTTCCACTTTCAAAGCCAATAGATGTGTTTTAAATCCTGCACTAATCCCGTTGTTAAAGGCTACATGTCATTTTCGACAATAGTATGCAGTACAATATGGCGTACGTGGAAGCATTTACCTGATGTTTATGGAAGTTTACATTGTTGTAAAAAAGGAAAACTCCTTACAATCTTCTGGTACAAATGAGTAACCTCTACAGCTTACTGCAAAATTTGGCCAGAGCTTTACACGAGGTAAGGCCATTAAATAATGAGACTGCACTTGTGGAGATAAAACTACAGCTACGTGGCTCATATTAAAGATTAGGTATTCACATACGACTGGTTTAAGTTTCCAATAAGTTCACTGCTGCCTACTGATTGAAGTGCACGTTTTTACAAAGATGCCGGAAAATGATTAGCTTTTCGTCCACTAACTGGGGTGTGAGGGGACACTGCATGTCACGCACACGTGTTTGTGTGGCACAAAAGATTCAGTGCAGGCAGAGAGGATGTGCAAGATGATGAACGGTCTGGACGCACATCGAAACTAAACGACAAACTAAACAAATCATTTGAAAGTCTGGAGAAAGTGACTGCAGTGGTGGGGAAAATGGTTTCATTCTTTGCCAAGACAACACTCCAGCTCACACTGTGCTCTCAGTAAAGCAGTTTCTGGCCCCAGAACAGATCACAGTGCTCGATCCCCCTCCCTATTCGCCTGAACTACCATCATGTGACGTTTCCCTGAGACCAAATCTGCGCCGCTTCGATCGGTAAAGACCTGAATGCAGCATTGATGCAGAAGGAGAAAGACACTGAAAAATCTTTATGTTCAATAAACCTGTATTATAGCATTATTTTAATAGCCATACTGTATGTACAAACAATGATATCTGACATACTGCATACGTACTAGATTTTTCACAGATTTTTCAGTGGCATCCAGTAGGTCACTTCCAACACAGCGAATGACGTGGAAATGATCCCTAGTTAACGTTGTTACAGTACCATCACCTGTTTTTCCTGCTGAGACAAGTCAAAATGTCTTCTGGGAAAAATATCTATTGACAAAAGGACCTGGCATGGGAATCAAACCCAGGTCTCTCTGTCCTAAGCCTTTATCTGTTGGAACCAAGAAACCTGGTTGCTTTTATTACCAGAACCATAGTCAGCTGATACAGGCCCACCCCAACCTACTTGTGTTCAAATGTGGTGCCCTTAGGTATAATTTTGAACTTGTATGACTCGGACCTTGACCTTTTGCCTCCAAAAACATAGAAAAAGATGCCGGTCCCAAGGTCAATCAGTATGTCAAGTTTATTGAATCGAGCATCTTTTGTTTTCAAGTTAGACCACAGATGGCTCCGACCACCCTACCTATACCTACACTCCATCAGCATGGGTAAAATTGGATTTCTCCTCAAATTTCATTGTAAAAGTAGGCAAAGGGGACTTATGAAAGGTTCCTGATATCCACCTGAACAGCCTGATATATCCATTTAAGGAAAACATATACACACAGTCAGACAGAAAATGCAATTACAAAATCCTCCGTATAGCAAAAACGTCACGTCTTGTCATCACTTCAGTCCTCAAAATCAGAACAAACATGAATTGGCAGGATTATTAATTGAATAAACAGGTAAATACATTGGATTAAGGTCACTGGATGACATGTCTGTTTTGTTAACTCCCTGCTATAATAATCCCAGAGGCAAGATTCCTGACGCAGTAGTGCACCGACTCCAGAGCAGCCGTACCTTCACTTCTTCTACAGACACATTGACAGCTTAAACCTCTTCACACGTACAAAACTCTACAGCGATTCATGAAACTGACAGCAAGGAAGAAGCATTAAGGCATATTTGACGTGTCTGTACATGAAAAACCAAGAAAAGTGTGTATTTCCTGCAGATTACCTTGAAATTGTCACATCATATGAGGATGTACAGGACCGAATTTGACAATTAAACCCATCTGTATTTTTTCAAATTTCAAAAGGAAGCAATAAAAGGACCAGAACACACCATTATACAACAATTTCTACAGAGGTGATATGGAGATATATTCAATGGCACATTCAAGGTTCACACACATCCAAACATGTAGCAGCTGTTTGACTAAATCTCTATAAGACGGAAGAACGTCAGCACAGCGGCATGGCACATTCATTTAGAGGAAACAGCAGAGAACGGGGTGTGACACCAAAACTGGAGGATGTTTGGTGTCACAATGATGCTGTAAATATGGAAAAATCCACCAATTTCATGTAAAAAAAACAACAGTACCTCCGATGAAATCCAACGCAGGGAGTCTACAGGTATCAGACGCGTCAGTGGAACTCTTCAAGACCTTTTAAAGTAATTCTAACAACATTTAAGACAGGGTTTTGACTAGACTGATCAAACTAATGAAGAAAAACGACAAGAAATATATTATAATATTAAAAAATATATATATCTATATGTATATGCATTAGGGCTGTCAAACTATTACAATTTTTCATCTGATTAATCACAGGGTCACTGTGGATTAATTTCAATTATCACAATTAATACCCCTTTGTTATTCATCTGAATTAATCACAGGGTCACTGGATTAATTTCGATTAATCACGATTAATACCCATTCGTTGTTTTTCATTTTGTGGGAGCAAAAACACTCATGATAG
>JAQQAE010019140.1:0-11007 GCA_029823295.1 Pseudamia nigra | reverse complement strand
AAAAAAGGCTCAGTTTGTGTTTACACTCAGCTGCAGGACCCGGACACACAATCAGAAGGACCACAATGTTTACATTCGCTTCCGGGTCATTTGCGGATGAGACTCGGAAGTGATGCAGACATGACCCGGACGTAGACACGTCAATCTTCACAATCGCTGTCCGAATAATTTTTTGTTATGCAGTTTGGACTTTTTGCCAATTTTTTCTTCTGTATACGAATTTTTCTTTATGCGAAGAGTTCTTTATGCGAAGTATCACTGTAATGTGGTAGAGGATATCACTGTTGTTATGTACTGCAATAAATAAATGGCTAGATAAAAAAAAATGAGATTGTAAAAACTGAATGCTATGCAAGTACCTGGGTTTCTGTCGAGCTGATGTGCGAGCCGAGTGTTGGAGTGATCTACTCTTTTGGTGCTGCATAGAGAAAAAAATGAACACCACATATTTTATCAGATGACTTGCAGATACAGAATCTAATATTTGAGTAGCTTACTTGTAGTCTCTCTCCCAAAACTTGACAGGGCGCACATAGGAGGTGATGAAGATGGCACTGCCCAGGAAGGGGTTGAGAGGAGTGGAGAAGACTGCTGACACGATGGCCTGAATAAACAGCATGGCAGAGTCTGGAGGAGCTCGAGTCAAGGAGCAGGAAAAAGGATTATGTTCTCTGCAGCATATTCATTTTCTGTGTATTTGAGATTCGATATACAGTGGTCCCTCGTTTATCGCGGAGTTATGGTAAAAAAAAAAAACCCACGATAGCCGAAATCCGCGAAGTAGATTCCTATGGAAAAACTCGTTCCGGCTAATGCGCAATTCGTTCAACAAACGTGATGCCGGAACGGATTAAATTCGTTAGCCGGGGCACCACCGTATTTGTTTTAAGGCTGTAAACCCCTCACCACACACTTTATACACTACTCTCAGACAAGCATTAACATTTTCTCACATTTCTCTCTATTTAGACACTCTCAAAATTCAAACCTTCATAGATTTAAAATAAAAAAATAAGTACAGTATTATAGAACTAAGGATCAAAATCTGTTTTCAGGCCCAAACATTTGTTTGAGAAACAAAAACAAAAAAAAAAAAGCAAATGCTTTCCTACAAAAAGAACACGATGGCCTCCAGAAACAACAAATTTAATTTCAACGATCAACCTACGAAGCTGGACACACAAGAAACCACCAATAGTGGCCCACGCGTCACATGTAATGTGTCATATGCAACAAGTGAATTTACACCCACACATACTATTTCCACCAATAAAAAGAAAAAAAACCTTGCATCTTTATGTTTTGTTCTATTTCGAGATCAGCATTAAAAACACCCAGGAATTTGCCATGGAGTTACATCACCATCTCTCTGAAAAGTGCTCATTATCACCTTGATTCAAATAAGATTTACTGCAGCGCTGCTGTAACACAGGTGTTCCAACATAAACGTGAGCATGCAAGTCATGAACAAAAGAGATCAGTGGAAGGATACGAGGCACAGCAAAGGGCTGAGCAAAGGCGTGGAAGGCTGAGCCCCATGTGATCTGCCATGGGGCGATGTAGGTGTAGACGAAGTGCAGTTTATAGAACAGCTCCCACATCTGTGAAAAACAAAGAGTATGTTAAATACCAATTTGATTAAAAAAGCAGTTTCATTATTACCTATTCGGTGAGTTCAAAGGGACAGAAACTACTGTGATGTAATGCATGAAACACCACAGGGGGAGCTGTCAATCTAATTTTATATTCCTCTCACCTTGCTAAAAACGATGGACATGAGGAAGAGGTCGAGCAGCAACGTCTCAGACAGATGTCGGTAGTCAAAGGTGAAGAAGAGGACAGTGAAGAGAATCGTCACATACTGATATGTAGGGCTGCTGTAAGAGGAGCGAAGCAGCTTCAGGCCTGCCACTGTGATCATCAGAGCTCCGACCCTGATGAACATTTTACAAACAGAAATAAATACAGCATAGTGTCACCAAATGTTGCAAATGAAAAAAAATGAAGAAAGCTGAAAACATCACATAATATTTCAAAAAGAATTCTCACTCTGTGTCAAGTTTCTTTGGGCTGGCAAGCTCTCTGGCACTCCCACTCAGCTCATTAAGTATGACGAGAGGATAAAGAACATTCTTTTCCACAAACAGCAGCCACACGTGAAGCTTTTCAAACCACATCACATGCGCCGCATCTAAGAGAAGAGATGTGTGAAACTTAAACATGTTTATTCTATAGGCATATTTCCACCACAGGAACTTCAAGGTATGGGGGGATGTGTGAATTTACAGGAACATCCTCTCACTCGGCCCCTCTAGGCCGCTGTGTCTCCATTGCAGAACAGGACCCACGGCTGACGTAAACGCGGTGTTATCACATAATCACAACATGTAACTGCAGCGCACCAAGAGCAAATGTAGAGACAACGACATTGAGGATGAAGATAAGCATGAAGCTGGCTACCATGTTTGTGTTTTGTGAGTACATGGTGGTGGGTGCGATGATCGCCTTGAAGAACCACAAATTCTACTATTTACTACTTGTCTTCTGCAGGACTTTAAAAATGCCTAGTTTCCATTGACATCGTATCCTACTCTGGGTATACCCAATCAGCACTGAGTAAACCTTTATGCTCCGCTCGGGAGTTTTCAGGGCTGTCTGGAGTACCGGTACCTACCCCAAAGAAGGGACTCAGTTAGACCTCATAAAGGTTGCTGTAATTTGACCCATGGGGTCAGTTCCTGCAATGGAGACACGCAACAATGGCCCTCAACCCCGTAAAATTACCCCTAAATTCATGCGGTGGAAACGTTCCGTTATGGCTGGACATCATCCTGATTAAGAGAAACTAAATAATACAGAAGTTACTAAAATACACACTAGAAGGGATTTTCCAGCTGTGTCTGTTTTGTTCACACTGGTGATGGACAGAACATAGGCATTTTTCCTATTCACACATCTAAGCATTTGGTATGTACTCTATGTGATGAAATTACTCACCCCTGACTTCAAACTGATAGTACTCCTTTGTTTTGAGTAGAGGGTGAGAGAAGCAGTACCAGGGCAGCTGCTTGCGGACTTGAGGCAGCAGGTAGTGGGTGAGCAACCCCACTGTCCCCAACAGAGCATACAGAACATAACTCAGGAAAGGCTGAAAGAACAAACACACAGTGGAATTCATTCTTAATAAACATCAAGTTACCTGTTTTGTTTAAGCAAAAAAGTATTCAATTTGCAAAAACACAGATTTAGCAGTCATTTGTAATATGGCTGTATGGAGGTCTTCTTTTGAATTAATATCTAAATGGAGGATTTAGCTTCTTAAAGATAAATACAGTACATGTTTACTGTACCTGTAGTGCAATGAACACCGTGCTGACATGGATGGCGAAGTAAAGGACCGCAATAACCACACAGACTATTAGGTCTGACTGAAGACGCTCATTCTACACATTTGAAAACAAGAAAAAAGTTGACATTCTGACTGTATGCTGAATGCTCTCTAAAATGGTGTTCTATATTTATCAGGGGCAATATCAATATTAACTCACCACTGAGGCCCTCAGTTTCTCTGGCAGGGGGTCCTGAACTTCTGACAAAGGGTCTTCTGGATTCTTGTCTTTTAATTTGGGTAAAATCTTGGACTGTATCAGTGAGCTAGAAAACAAAAAAAAAGTATTTGTAATTACCTTTTTTTAAAAATACTGAAAAAATTGCTATCTGACATTATTCAGCATATGTAGGTGTTTAAAAGTTACAGAATGATATTAACATCTCTGACAGGTAAAGCTTAAGCAGTAATGTAAAATACATTTGGTGAATGTTTTTTACCATACTTTTATGATAGATGGGAGATGTCAAAACATACAACCATGATTTCTTGGATGTTAAAACACGCAAAGGCATATATTTCAAAGTAATTTCAAAATGTATTAGCCTGCGGCTCAGCAGGTAGTGTGGGTCGTCCAATAACCAAAGGGTTTTAGGTTCGAATCCTGCTCCATCCCAGTCGTTGTGTCCTTGGGCAAGACACTTCACCCACTTTGCCTTGTATGAATTTGAATGAATGAATGAATTTTTGGTTACGGTTGGAGTGGCCACTGGCATGATTTGGCAGACACATTTCAGTCAGTCTGCCGCAGGGCAGCTGTAGCTACAGATGTAGTTTACCACCACCAGGAGTGAATGTGCAGTGAATGAATAATGGATTCAATGTAAATGCTTTGGGAAGGAGACTTCAAAAAGCGGTATATAAAGCCAATCCAATATTATTATTGTTTAAGTCACCTACAGTCACACTCACACTTGACAATCTGTGCTGTGCCCCAGCCTGTTTGACACCTAAAGTTGTTTGAGGAGTGAGTGCTGCTTTCTGTGCTCCAGCACATCACCATTCCTTGGCCCTGGCATGATGGAAGAGGCTGGTTTCGGTACCAAACAGTTGCTCATGCACAAACACAAGCGTGCTTCCACAGTGTAATTCAACTGAAAACCGCTTCCTTATGTCATATAAAAATCTGCTACAAGTCTGCATCCGATCATAGATGACCCAAAATAATCAACAAAGTCTGTAAAGTTACATGTTGTATAAAGATGTGATCTCAAATGTGCATGCTTCAACTTGCTTGGCTCTGGAGCAGAGTGAGTGCAGTCCAGCAGAGAAGTGGGGAGGGGGACAACCAGACTTCAACATGTCATGGGACAACTGGCCCAGTGTGAGTGCACCCTTAGACATCAGACTTCTTAAATGCTTGCATTTTTTGTTGTGGACTTACATGAGGACAGAGGGGTCACTGCTTTGCCTGCTCAGGTGGTAAGACACTGCCACCAAGAGGCCACAGAACACAGAGAATAACACAGGGATGTGATGAGGCTCCCAGGTTTCCTGAGACACAAAGGAGAACTATATTACTTTTCCACAAAATGCAGTCAATGTATACATTTATCTTGATGTGTGGAAGTATTCTGTGGATGCAGGATATAGTTAGCATCATGTTATTAATGTACCAAGATTGAGTCCCCAATACAACATCCATGGTCTCAAATCACACTGAATTTAATCATCTTGATAGTGTTCTTAATATTTTGTGCTCTAATGTCAACATTTTGCCCTATATTTATCAGTATCCCATTCCTCAAATAATAAAAACACAAAAGTATAAAGAAGAATGGAATGCCATATTATGTAAAGTACTAACATGACATATTACACCTTTCAATTAAAGTGTATAATCACAGCTGTGAAGAACAGACACACTTTTTAAAAGCTGCAGATACTCTTACTGTAATTGCCATCTGCTCATTAAACCATCATGCACCACAGCTGTAGATGAGGAAAAATGTACCACTACCTAGATGCATGCCTTACCCTGGGCAGAAAGAGCAAATCTCATTTTCAGGAAATAAATTGCTCATTAACATCAGGAAACTGTTTTAGTGTATTGTTTTTATATATTTATAATAGTTCATTCTTACTATTTCAAACTGTGTGTCCACTTGTTAAAACACCTACTTTCTACATGCTTTCACATTTTGTCTGTCAATACATCTGAAATCATTTGCTGTTCTCTTACCTTCAGAGCTCCGTAGCAGAAGCCATAAAGCAGAGTGACAGTGATGATGCTGCGCATGATGCTGTACAGAGCTGACAGAAGGCTTGTGGATGCTGCAGAGAAGACAGAGGATGTCAGCAATATGACCAATCAGCTGGAAGAGCACCAGGCCAGGCAGAATGCAAATCAGCACGTTAGCCTCTTATGATGCCTGCCACATTATAATACACAGTACAAGGCAAATATAGATGAGTGCCTATTGTCTCACTGCATACAGGTCAAAGTGACCTCTGCAGAGAAGTTGTGCATCCACTCACCATTGCCCCCGAACACATGGATGTCCAACTGCTCAAAGAGATACATGACGAATGTGTTGACTTGTGGTAGCAGGCCCATGAAGAAGATAATGGGAAAGCATAGAGTGAAGACTGCAGAGAGATGTGTAAGGTTATGACAGTGTTAGTTTGACAGAACCATTTTTCTGTTTAAATTGTACTTTTCCAAACATTATTAGACAATCCAGATGACAAAGACTTGGTGTTTACTGCTCTGCATCTTCAACTGTGTTACAACCTTCAGTTGTTCATATTGGTGCATATTAGCACATCTCCAGGGCAACTGCAGAAATTACTGTTAAATATAAAAATATTGGTAGATGAAAGGCTGCTTTAATAATCTCTAAACAAGTAAACATTGTTTTTAGTAGAGAAACAGCTCATGCACATAATGCACTTTCTATGTGTATCTTGTCCTGCTAAAATCTCAGGGGCAAATAACCTAAAATATGCAATTCTTTCTCATTCCCTTGCTGTTATGAGGAGTCTAAAAAAAGTGTGAGTTTAAATCTCCAGCCAGACTACATCTCCTATACATAAATTCCTGAGGGAAGTGTACCTACCAATGACAAGGTCTCTGGCAGAGGCGAGAACAAGGGAGCTGGTGAGTGCAACTCCGTACAGGGTGAAGCGTGATGAAGTGGTCCTCAGACTGCCGTAGTGGAGCAGCCAAATGAGGCCACAGCACAGGCAGAAGTAGACAGGCCGGCTGTATGCTATGATACGATTATGGCCCTAAAGGGACAAGTATGATGATATAAATGGTTCATTAAAGGAGCATTACTTTCCTGTTGTAGTTGTACAAAAGTACAGCTCTTTTACAAAAGGACACTGCTAATAACATTTTCTCATGTATATTTCACTTTTATGATGTGCACGTAACCTGTACCTGTTATTTTAAGAGCTTGACACTCCACAACAGAAAACCCAATAAAAATACTTCTGATATGGTATTAAAAATAAAAAAAATAGTATTAGTGTCATACAACCCCTCCAGGACAGTGACACGGGTTTAAATAGAATATAGTATCAAGTGTAATGTTTCACAAGAGGGAGAATGCATTTCTGCAGTGTGCAGGTTTAAACCTAAGAGGCAATGTGCTGCCCTGCTTTTTCACTGTAGGGAGGAGTGATAGTTTATGCATCAACAATCAGATTAAATAGACCAGGTTTTCTCAAAAATGTGTCACCAATGTCATGAAAGGAAGAGGACCTGGAGGTAAAATGAGGTAAATGAGGTAAAGGAAAAAGGACAACACAAGAGGGAAAAGGAAGAGATACAGAGAGAGGAAAAATACAGACAAAGAGCAAGAGAGCGAGCTGTGGTCTAAACTCTGGACAGCTATTTAAAGCTTGTGCCTGCAGCTGAGTAGAGCCGCATTAATAAAAGACGCAATTTCAGAGCAGGCTACTGACGCAAGGGAGGGAGGACAACACAGATTCACAAGGGGAAAGCAAGATAATTTTTAAGTGCCTCAACTTAAAATGAGAAAATACTGAATACAATTACAGGTAATATTACAAATCAAAGGAAATACATTAATTCTAATTGTCTGAGAGATGTGGTTTATACTGTAATTAAACTCTCAAGAGAAGATACTCAAATGAGTGACAGATGATTTACATATGATTATTACTTACATGACGAGGGGAAGAGGAATCTGGTTGAACACTCTGCCAATAAGGAAAAATAAAAAGGTGAATTCAGCCATAATATAAATATACTCAGTCAGTGAAAACTTTGAAGCAGTGTTGCTGTCTTTTCTCAAAATAGGGTGGTGGGGGAGTTATATTTATTTTTGTTGGATGTCAGAGTGTATGACTGCTTGTTTACTTGGTGTACTGTGCTATTGACACGCTTCACTGCACATTGATACTCAGTTTGCAAAAACTGGAATAACTGCCATTCTAACAATACACAAAGGATGTGTACAGATTTTAGGGAGTTGCTTACAAACCCTATATAAAAGCCATGAAAAAGGCCATCATTTTCATTATTGTACATTTTTGCGCAAGCCAGAAAGCCATGACTTTCAAATGATGAACCATGACCTGACAGTCTCCACCAGGACAATGCTCGGCCACACACCGCATGCATCACAACGGCGAATGTGCAGGCACAAGGGGAAATTGTGCTGCTATGGCTGCCACACTCCCCAGACCCCAACCCCGATGACCATCTGCGGGGCACCCCCAGCAGACAGATCAACAACAGGGTTCCTCATCCACAGAAGAGGCCGGCACAGGCATCCCAGGAGGAATGGGACCCCCCAATGTAAGACTATTTGCCTGGTGCGAAGCATTTGTCGAAGTACTACTGCCTGTAATGAAGCGAATGGGGGTCATACCCTTTACTGACTTAAAATTGGCAACAATTTATTCTTGACAACTTGTTTTGTTATTGTCTTTTTTCACATACAGTAAATTGCATGGTCTGTTGTTAATAAAAAAAAAATCAGGCCTTGACTCCATGAATAGCAAAATATTAGACAAATCTTGATCTGAAAGTTTTCACTAACTGTCAGTAAATTTTCCACTTCATAACTTGATACAATATATCTAATAAAATCCGAATAGCACATCTGTACGGACAGTGTAGAGTTAGCAAAACAACTTTGTGACATACCAAACCTTGTAAAATGCCCGTCATGTGTTTCATCACTTTAGTAAGAAATGCAAGTGCTTCTTTCCAACAATGGATCTTTGTTTCACTCAAAGACATTTCAAAAAAATCTTATGCTGCTAAGTGAAGCATTCACCTTCAGTAAGGAATACTGGCAACTTGCAATGACAAGGCAGAACAGAAGGACCCAAATGTCAGTGAAGAAGCCGTGGACCAACAGCACTGAACCCAGAAAGGCCACTAGGACAGCCAGAACGACTGCCAGTGCATTCTCTAAAACTTCACGATTCCTGTAACATAGAAGAAAGGAGAAAGTTGAGTTGCATCATCATTATTAGATGCTTTCAGCTTGTTAAATACAGCAATTTGCAGTGAGCATCAGTATGTCCTTTTAGAGAAACAAATGTTTGCAAAACAACAGAAAATAGCAACTTTCTGAAAAGTAGAATAGGAGCCAAAGAAATCTAATCTGATCTAAACTGGCTCCAAACCACAAAGTCTGTTCATTCTGTGCTTCACTGGTAGATACTGTATGTACCAGGTTCTTGTGCCACTGTCAATGCTTGCAGCTGCTTTTTGGATGAGCTGTAGATGAACCTAGGCTGAATGATTCCCATATATAGAAAATTACCATAATCAAGGTGAATTGCAACAGCAACTACCTTCAAATTCCCTGATAACTCAATTGTGCAACAGGCCTAACTGGACAAGTGATGTACCGGTACTTGTCAAATGTAATCCAGAATTCCTCAGCAAGGTTTTTGCTATTTGAAGACATACATAAGGGCCTCTGTCGAGATTGTGTTTAGTTGTAAAAAGGACTGAAGATTCCCACATGAAACATCCTCAGAGCAACAAAGTAAAACAGTGTCAGTAAAGGTAAAACTGCATATTTCCTCTCATTTAAAGTTTATTTCGAACATGTAAATGAAAAAAAAAACAAAAACATTAAGATGAAAACAAAAACATCACACCTTAAGTGGAAAGGAACAACAACGGAGCATTCAAAATAAATAAAAGAAAAAATTATAAGTAATAATAATTGATCACTCAATGACAAAGCACGTTTGAAAAAGAATGAGAAGTATAAACATATTTAATCTCTTCTTCATAAATTATACACAAGTTCCATATTATTTGCAAAATCACATGATCTGATCTTATCTAAAAGAGAGAGAAGTGAAAGCTTATGTATTTGACCTGTAAACTTTATGAGTTTTGCTAGTTAGGAAATTGCTCAGTTATTGTGATAAGTTTTCACCATAAAAGTATGAACAGAAAGGAGTCCAAGTTGTCTGATGCTTTATAAACATCACTGAAACATTTATGGCCTTACCTGTCAAACAGTGCCAGCAGGGTAAGCCGGTCAAAGTGCAGGCCAACCCACAGGTAGGGCAGAAGCCACAAGCGGTAGTATTGCCTGGCTTTGCCTGCGGCGCTGTTGTTTGCAGTGTCCTCATGCCCAAGTTGTGCATCCTGGAGCTCTGGGCTCAGATCTGCATCCTGCTGCTCCAGCAGCTCTGGGTCCATCGTCAGCAGACGGTTAAGACGGATCTGTGGGAGGCAAAGTAGCTTCACGGTCAGAGTCATTTGAAACTCAAAGATTAAAAAAAAAAGAAAAAAGTATTTATTTTTTGTTCTACACAAACTAAAGACTGGACCAGAACCACCCCACCCACTCCCTGCCATCTGGATTGTAGAGCCAGTAACAGATGATAAAAGATAAAATACATCTCTAAATTGCAAATAAAACAAGTATATATCCATTAAGTTTCCAGGCGCAAGACTGTGAAGTGCTTTCAAATCAAGTAAAGAACTTAAAATTGATTCAGGAGTTATAAACAATCCTGTACACTTAAAATTGGTATATTATGATGCTTATTCAGGCCGAGGTAACACAAAGGGACATAACAATAAATAACAATAAATAAAAGTAACGTTTATAGTATGAACCTTTAAATACATTGCAAAATAGTGCACATTAAGTTACAAACACACCATGACAAACACCTAAAGAAATGACATGCGTAAACATTCTTTTGATTGCTCTACATTGCATGTTTTCAGTGTTTGTGCATGTTTAGTGCTCACTGTCAAACACACACCTCTGTGGTTTGGTACTCACCAAGTCATGATGGTAGAATCGAACTGAGGTAGAACTGGAGAGTTGGGAATCAGTGTCCCTGCAGGGCATTAGACAAAATGAGAGCACCGATGAGGGAAAAGCATCTGTTGCACTTACTCAATTAAAATATGATTAATTTTCCATGGCCTCAAACCAGTTTACTTGTGCTTTTTTAATGTATTTTATCACTTTGTTTATGGTGTTAATAACCTATTTCTAACCGAGATATACACAATCAAAGAAAATATTCTACACAAATTGCATAAAAAAAGACAGTAGAGACAAAAGAAAAACAAATAAAATCAATCAATCAATCAATCAATCAAACTTTATTTATATAGCACCAATCATAATCTCTAGATTATTTCTAGGCGC
>JAQQAE010019139.1:0-11007 GCA_029823295.1 Pseudamia nigra | reverse complement strand
GTCCTAAGGCGAGCTCAGGGAGGACAGAAACCTCCCGCGGAGCAGAAGGGCAAAAGCTCACTTGATCTTGATTTTCAATATGAATACAGACAATGAAAGCGGGGCCTCCGCTGTCACCTTACGTTAACATATGAGACACCTATTCAGCCTGTTCTCTATTCTATTACTACTATGACTTGCCTTTCAAGATGAAATGTCTGTTCTTGGTGTCGGATTTTGTATAATTTCCCCCAAAAAATGTGACCTGTAGTCCAGTGCGACTTATACACTTTTTTTTTTTCTTCTTCATTTTGCATTTTTTTGGCTTGCGCGACAAAAACTCAGGAGTGACATATAGTCCGGAAAATATGGTCTCCTTCTGTCTTAAAATCTCCTGTAATTATTCTAACCTTGATGATGATCTAACTACGCTTGGACAGACCATCTACATTATTTTGGACTCATTCATTTTTCAGTGGGTAGAGCTGACATCTCAGACAAAGGCAGTGTTTTAACTTTGTAAACCCTCTGCTTTGATTGGTTCATTTGTTTTCTCAATTATAATTTGAAATGACATTAAAACACCACATTAACAAAACAACACAGGCTGTAGAATCACTTTGTCTGGGAAATTCAGTTCCTAAACTGACTTCCAAGTTTACATTTCTACGTAGCTAAAGGACTGTATAGCAGTGAGAGAACAAAAATATTTAAATATAGCAAACTTCAGTTGATACTGATTTTATTTTTGAGTCAGGAATTTCTTAGGTGGAAAACCAGTTTAAAAAAAAAAAAAAAGGTATTAAAATAAACTACTTCTGTCTCATCTATGCTGGACACTAATTACTGCACTCTGTCTTTCTAGGTCAGACTGCAGACAAAGTCCGAATTTTTTTTGTTTTTCACCACGTGACCCATATCTGTTAGTTTGAACAGCACAAATCCAATTTCTTTTTTTTTTTTTAACCAGGCTGCTTTCACTTTTGGTCCTAAATCGGATACATATCCAATGTTTTTCAAAGCGACCTCAGCATGAAGGGTCATGTCGCAGTTCATCTGACTTTAACATCATTGAAGTGAGACAGACGTCACAATTCTGCACTGGAGAAGGCAGGACACGGCAAAATCGGATATAAACAATGAACTCTGAATCACTCGGTCATAATTTTGTCAGCTCTGACTGAACAACAACTTAAAAATTGATACACACATGCTGGCTGGTGTAGTATCCATATTTAATTCCGTTAATGCGATGCACTTTTTCTTCTTTCGGGTTTTGTGGCGGTTGTCAAACAACTTATTGGTGCATTACCGCCACCAACCGGTAATGGGAGGGCTGCATGTGACGTCATCTTCTGTGCATGCGGGTCTCAGTCGCAGACTGTTCACGCTGGAGTTTGATGGATGTTGCATTTAAATTGTAATCTAAATAATCATGCAAAAAAAATTGGATTTCAGCAAAAGTCAGAATTAAGCATTAAGACCTACAGTGTGAACATGGCCTTAGAGGGTAGCTTTAATACTGTAATTTTTTCATTAAACGAAAATTATAGCCTCAGGTGTGAAGATGCACCGTTGTAACACTGCAGGTGGCAGAAATTTCTACAAGTAACATGCGAGAGATCTCCTGTCTGTATCCAAGATCTGGCTGTTTTACCTTGTAGTGCTCATCTGCTGTTTTTGTTGTTTGAATATCAGGTGCAGTTTATGAAGAGAACAGCAGAGACGCCAGACCTGCTTTATGTGATCCGGACTCTACCAAGGATCAAAAGACACCTTCTAAACCCTGACAACATGAGGTCTATTCATTATGTTCGTCTGTTTGGTTCTACTTTGAGTTACAAGGGTTTTTTTTTTTTTTTTTTTTTGCACACTTGTAAGCCATTTCGTTTCCTTGTATTGATTCATCATGATATTGTTTTTCTGCAGGTGTGCTGTCAACGCTACTCCGCAGAAAATCTCTGACACAGCTGACGAGTTGCAAAGTTTTATTAAGGATGTTGGTGGAAGCAGAAAGGAACGTAAACCAGTCAGACCAAATGTCATTAAGGTGGGCTTCGTCAAGTTGAACAGAGTTTTCATTATACTCACTGCCTTTTAAAGGTACAGTATTCACTCTGTTTGAATGCATTAACCTTATATTGCATTACAATTGGAATCAATGTAATTTAACTCTTTTGACATAAATTTACAAAACACACAAACTTTTTCATTTTAAACTGAAAACAGATCTTTACAAGGTCATGTCAGTTTATAAAAATATATGGTGGTGCCCCGTATAACGAATTTAATCCATTCCAGCGTCACGCTCTGCGTCCGACTCATTGATTATCTGATGCAACTTTTTCCATAAGAATACATGTAAAACCAATTAATCCGTTCTGGACCCACGACAAACTCCCATATAAAGTATGTATTACACAGCCCTACCTGCACACTTATTCATTATTATTATTATTATTATTATTTGAAAATGAAGTTATGTTAATTATATGAAAAGGAATGCATGAAATTAGTTCTAAAAATGATTTAGAATGTATCTTTTACCTTGGCTTATGACTTGGTAGTGTGTCCGTGGACACTGCACACGTCCATAACTGTAAATGGCTCCAGAAACCGGAGCTGCCGGTCAAAGCACAGCTCCAGCATGTTTATGGTTGCTGTTGTTGGCTATGGCTTAAAACAGTCACCTCCGGAGTGGAGTTAGCTTACGATGGCAGAGGCTAGGACACACAGGACCAGGCTGTCGGGTTCTGCATTGAGGAGTTGAGCTGATTCGTAGATGCCGATGGTGAGGCAGTCTTGTTTCTGAGCCATTTTTTGTTTCACAGTTTGTGTTTTCTGTATCCTGTTCCACAGCCACTACCACCAGCCGTGAAGGCTGTGAAACAAGACGTGGTATCTTGCATTTCACATGCAGCAACATCTTTTTACGAGTTTTCTTTTCCCCACTATCATTCTTCTTAGGTCCCATGATGAAAAAAACAAAATGAAACAGTATTTCAAGTGGAAATACGGCTCAAGTTTGCGTTTACACTCGATCAGAAGGACCCGGATGTTTACAGTCCGCTGAGAATTTGAGAACGCGTTTGCACTTCCGGGTCCTTCTGGGCCGAGACCCAAAAGTGACTTTTTTGTTATCCGGTTCAAATTTTGTTGTCCGGTTCAAATTTTTTGCTGTTTTTATTCCCCTTCGATATCTGAATTTTTCATTGTCTGAAGCGTTCGTTAAATGGGGTACCACTGTATATTGGAATGGCATAAATTAAATAACAATTTAAAAACTTAATTTTTTTAATTTATTCTTATCTTTGTCCAATAGTAAAGTTTGATCTGAAACACTTAAGTATGATCCATACCAAAAGAAATGACTCAGGGAAGGGACAAATGCTGTATTATTAATTCAGTGACATAACTTTATAGGAATCTGGTTTGATTTTGACATTAAAGTTTTAGTAAATTGTCAAAAATGTGAAATTACATGGACTGACAGTTTTTTTTAAAGCAATAGAAGGTGACTATGGTGGGTTAATTCTTAGGCAGTGTATTTGTGCTCTGTTTGACTGGTTCCTCTGTTTTCAACCTGTTTGAACAGAAACCTCTTGACCCTCTGCAAAAGTCTGGACCTAGCAGGATACTCATCTCTGTAAGTGTCAACCTTTTTGAAAACTCATGGTGTCATTTTCATCTTTTGCCATGAGCCTTTTTAAGAATATACTATAAATAATGACATGTCTCTTATTACTCTAAACAGAACAGCCTTAACTGCTCTGCAGTCAAGAAGGCAAACCTGAGGGGGTAGAGAACATTACTTTATGAGGTAGTGGTTAAAGCTAAATGCAGTGTACTATATGAAAGTTATTTAAACAACATATATCTGTAACAAAAATTAGAGGTCGAACGATTACTGGCGCCGATATTTGGAATTTTGACACGTGTCAGTATCTGTGTTTTTAATCCAACGGGCTGATATCAAGAAATCAATTAAACTTTTTATTTCGGCTCAGACACTGCTGCCCCACTCTGTCTCCAACATTGTTCCGCCCATGGTGCCGTCTGATTGGTTAAACAAGCCACAATATGTGTAAGTGGCAGAGACACTGAAGCGGAAACTGTCCACTCACGCGCACGCACACACACACACAACGGAGATGTGTTTTGTTGTGTGGAGAACGAGCAGAGTAAACATTAGCACCTCTGCTAAGCTAGTAGCACCTCCTGACATGTCTGTGAATTACTTGAAATAATGCTGTTGGTGATATTGATGTGGAAACAGTCGGTGATTTTAGAAGCCTGTGTGTGTGATTGAGAGAGAGTAAGAAATTCAATTCAGTCTTGTTTTGTCGCAGGGACGTACGCGGAGATGAAGGCTGACTAGTTTTTAGCATAACATTAGCTCGCCGGTCCTGCTCTCAGTAGACTATGTATTATCAATGGGGAGACTGTATGTTATGTGGAGAATAGTGTGTGTGTTTGTGTGAAAGTCGCATGAAAAACTCTACAGCTCCCGACTACTGTAATAACTTGTGAGTCTAGGATCCATGCACTTCTGAGCTATTTATTTTCTATTTTGGTTAAATAAACATGCTTTAGGCATTTAAACAAAGTTAATTGTTTGTATTATTCAACATTTTTACACTAATTTTTACACTTTTACTGCAAATGAATATCTGCTTCAAATATCTGTTATCAGCCTCCTTAGCTACTAATAATTGGTATCGGTCCTGAAAAACCCGTATCAGTCTATCACTACAAAAAATACAGTTCACCAGGTGGGATGAGATGTAAGCTATAATTAATCCAAATGGAAAAGGAACTTGTGATTTGTTTCAGGTTTAAGTTATGCTGCTTCTGGGCTGCAGCTGCTACAATTTGATGCTCATGTGTATTCACCGGATTTGAATAATATTTTATGTGTCATCTTGCAAATAAACAATCAAAAAAGGGATAAAGGTGTGCAGCATGAAAGTCTCTAGCCATAAGGTAACTAAGCATGCACCACAGTTCATCCAACAGTCAAGATTGAAAAGGAGTGACTTTGCGTTTTGAAGTGAAGCTCAAAAGTCAGTCTGAATTTATGATTAGCTTAATTACTCCTGAAGAAGCCGGAGGTACTTGTTTTGTTTTTGTTTTGGGTTTACGCGTGTTTGTAGTATATTTTAGTGGTTAAAAAAATCAAAATTCGTCAAAATTACATCAACTAAGCAAATAGACACAAATTGATCACAATCTATGTACTTTCGGTTTAATAAGTTGTATTTATATAACACAAATCACTAGACTTTGTCTAAGCACTTAACAAATCAAACCTGAAGTCTTAAATCAAGGCGAAAGCTTTGTTTTTCTCTGTATCATGGAATCTATACTTTGTCTCGTGACATTTTTTTTCCAGGAGTCAAACTTCCAGCCATGTCCAATGAAAACCTTCTTCCAGATGCCTTTTCCTGTCAACTTTGTCAGTGAGAGCATTCGCACAGTACCATTTGCACATGATGACTATGCCAGGTGAATGTACCATTTAACATTTAATCATTTATTATCTGTTATAACTCTTTATTTTTGGTTTATGATTTGTGTTATTTTGGGGGGTTTTTTTTCTGTTTTTCTGATGTAATTCACTGGCCATTTTGGTAACTTATTGCTTATTTTGTCTGTTTTGACATATTGTTGTGATCATCAGCACACACATTAAATCAATACATACAAAATAAGTTCATTCATCAATCTTGATATACAGTGGTACTCTGACTAACGAATTTAATCCGTTCCGGCGTCACGTTCATGGGCTGAAAGAGTCGTTAGCCGGTGCCAGTTTTTACATCGGAACATATGTAAAACCAATGAATCCGTTCTGGACCCACAACAAACTCCCATATAAAGTATGTATTACACACCTGTACGTGCACATTAATTCATTATTATTATTTGCCTGTATGTGCACATTAATTCATTATTATTATTTGAAAAGGAAGTTATGTTAATTATCTGAAACAAAATGCATGAAATTAGTTCCAAACACGATTTTGGAATGTATTCTTACCTTGGCTTATGACTTGGCAGTGATGAATGTCCTCCTGCAGCCTGTGTCGGTGGACACTGGGTCTCTGTCTGCTGTGTGTTTTTCGGTGCGATGTCCTGCATGCTCCAGCTGTGTTGTTAGCTGGCTCAACAGTGTTTTTAGCTCACAGTGGCCGCAGCTCCAGGTCCAGCGTTGTGTTGTTAGCCAGCTCCGGAGTGTTATTGGCGGCGGTTAATAACACAGATGCGCCGTTAACCGGAGCTAATATCACTCCGGAGCCTGACACAACGCTAGGCCCAGATCTGCCGGGTCCAGTGTTGTGTCAGGCTAACAACACCGAAGTGTTGTTAACACGGCACTGTTAAGGATCAGCTCTGTAGCAGCGGCATCGAGCGACTCGTGGTTAGCATTCAGCCTGTATCATCCTGCGGGAGCTTTCACATGTTATGTTGACTGTTTACATCTGTGTGATCGTTCAATTCCGGGTCTATTTCTTGCGTGACCCAATTTTTTCCCATTAGCCGGAACAAAATTTTGGCAGATCTTCTTTTTTCTCTTTGTTATCCGGATTTTTTGTCACCAGATGTATTCATTACCCGGAGTTCCACTGTATTTTACATTTAAAATGCAATACATCATACTAAATTATAAGTAAAATATGGAATGATATGTGGATTCAGTTACAGGAAGAAACTAGACAATTAAATTTTTTACTTTGTCCAGAAGAGACGTCTCGCATGTACCTTTTTTGAGTGTTGCACTGAAAAAGTCTGGGAAACACTCATTTAAATGTTTTTTGTATTTGATTTTTAACTAGCTTTGATTTATTATTGCTATTCTTTTTGAGCATCCTCACATAAACATACATGCTCCTACTATGTCTCCATCTCAGTCTGTGTGTTTTGGCGAGGATGATGACAGCAAAGTTTCTTCATGGAGAGATCCGAGAAAAAGGCGGAGCTTATGGGGGTGGGGCCAGAATGGGAGGAGGCCTCTTCTCTTTTTACTCATATAGGTGAGCACTTTCACAGTATGGACCATTTTGTTTGTAGATGCCAAGTACTGGTTCAGTGAGATCAGGCACAACAATGCAAGTTGTGCTTGGCTGAAACCTAATGTAAAAATATACAGGCTCTGTTAAAAATTCCAGGCACAATGTTAAGTCCTCAAACTGCCAAATCTGCAGAATGTGGACTTATAAAACAAATGGACTTGACAAAAGACACAACATGTAAAACTTGACTTTATTGATCTGACTTGTTTTTTGTGTGTCTTTCTATCTTAGAGATCCAAACACAGTGCAGACTCTGTCAGCATTCCGTAGAGGGGTAGACTGGGCAAAGTCGGGTCAGTTCAGTCAGCAGGACATAGATGAAGCCAAATTATCTACGTTCTCAGCCGTCGACTGTCCTGTGGCCCCTTCAGACAAAGGTCAGACCCCACGATGTTCACCCACTGCTGAACAGGCAGTTCACAAATGTTCAAGCCAATGACAAAACCAGACAATTAGACCCTTTTCAGTTTATCATTCATTCATTCATTCGTTCACAGCTTCCTCAGTTCACTTGTTTTGACCACCACAGGTCTTAGTTTTTCCTTTAGTTACTGTGCAAATTAAATTTTGCCAAATTACTGAAAAAATAAAGTGAAAAATTTCTTACTATACTACAAACCCCATTTCCAATGAGGTTTGGACATTGTGTTAAATGTAAATAAAAGCAGATTCCAATGATTTGCAAAACCCTTTCCACCATCCAGATTATCGGTGCAAACTTCAAAGGCCAGCATCTGTGATGGTATGGGACAACTGGATGGTATGTTCGTGCCCATGGCATGGGTGACTTGCACATCTATGAAGGCACCGTTAAAGCTGCTGGAAACATACAGGTTTTGGAGTAAAATATGATGCCATTCAAGCAATGTCTGTTACAGGGACATCCCTGCTTATTTCAGCAAGACGATGTTGAGCCACATTCTGCTTGTGTTATAACAGTGTAGCTTCATAGTATGAGTGCAGCTACTAGACTGACCTGCCTGCAAATCAGAACTGTCTCCCACTGAAAAGTGTAGTACATTATGAAGTGCAAAATAAAACAACAGATCTCTTGTCTTTGTAGCGTATTCCATTGAAGAAACGATGAAAACGATTTGCAAATCATTGTATTTTGTTTTATTTACATTTTACACAATGTCCCAACTTCATTCCCAACTTGGGTTTGTATTGTTTCCACACTTTTCAATTGTAGTGTCCTATGATGTGTTTGTTTGCCTTCCAAGCAACATCACACAAAATGTAATGAACAGATTTTGCTGAACTTTTCAGTGGAAGTTCAGAAATGGCCCCTGGAACAAATGGAATTGATTCTTTTCCCACTCATATAACCCACTCAAATATATGTGTTGTGTGTTGTGCAGGGATGGGTCAGTTCCTCAGTGGAATAACAGATGAGATGAAACAGAGTCACAGACAAAGACTATTTGCTGTCTCTCACAAAAACCTGGTGGATGTGGCCGACAGGTAAATACTACTGCTTTGAGCATTTCTAATGCTGATGAAATGTTTGCGGACTGATTGTAAATCCCATGTTTTGTTGTTTTGTGCAGGTACCTTAGTGTGGGTCAGAGGACATGTGGAGTCTCCATTCTGGGTCCAAAGAATGACACCATCAAGAAAGACCCTTCATGGATCATAAAATGAAGCTAATGATAGAAATGTCTGGCTGACTTTCTATTGTATTGTATTGTATTGTATTGTATTGTACTGTAACCAAACCTAAAGCTCATTTTCATTTCAGGTCTTATTAATTCATGGCAACAAAGTGAAAGCGTACCGTATGAAGATGAGAAAAAAACGAAGCCTGGACTGTTACACTCTTTTCTTTCCATAGAATACACCGTGTATATATGTATGAAAATGTGAATAATAAATCATGAGACTGGAACATAGAATCTGACTCAGCTCCTCATTATTTATAAGCATGTACTCACTGAAACCTGAAGTAGGGTGACAAGTAACAGAAGCACAAATACTTCACTGATGTACTTGCATAGATCTTTCATACATTCCTGATCAAAATTTTAAGACCAGTTGAAAAATGACAAGAATTTTGCATTTTGCACTGTTGGAGCTTAAGAAGGTTCTAAGTAGTTCTTCAAAATGCAAAAAGAGTTAATGGGTGTGAGACAAGAAAAAAAATTGAGTAAGCAGTTTATTGCAAACAACCATTAAGCTGAAATGGGCTATTCATCAGCTGGTCAAAAGTTCAAGACCACATCTAAAAAAGACCCTAAAATACTGTAGGTTGCACAAGTGTATACACTTGTACAACCTCATCTTATGCTTAGGCTTTTCCTGACATTTTTGTAGCCACATATTCCAGTACCAGCCATGGTCCACAGAGAGCTTCCAAAGCATCAAAGGGATCTCATTGTTCAAAAATATCAGTCAAGTGAAGGGTACAAAAGAATTTCGAAGGAATTAAATATATCATGGAACACAGTGAAGACAGTCATCATCAAGTGGAGAAAATATGGCACAACAGTGACATTACCAAGAACAGGACGTCCGTCCAAAATTGATAAGGTGAGAAGAAAACTGTTCAGGGAGGCTGCCAAGAGGCTGACAGCAACATTAAAGGAGCTGCAGAAATTTCTGGTAAGTACTGTTTGTGTAGTACATGTGACAACAATCTCCCGTCTTCTTCATATGTCTGGGCTCATGGGGTAGGGTGGCAAGACGGGAGCCTTATCTTGTGAAGAAAAACATCCAAGCCTGGTTGCATCTTGCAAAAAGATATTTGAAATCTCCCATACGCATGTGGGAAAATGTGTTATGGTCTGATGAAACAAAGGTTGAACTTTTTGGCTACAATTCCAAAAGGTATATTTGGCAAAAAAACAATACTGTTCATCACCAAAAGAACAGCATACCTACAGTGAAGCATGGTGGTGGCAGCATCATGCTTTGGGGATGTTTTTCTTCAGCTGGAACAGTGGCCGTCGTCAAGGTGGAGGAAATTTTGAACAGTTCCAAATACCAGTCAGTGTTGGCACAAAACCTTCAGGCTTCTGATAGAAAACTGAAGATGAAGAGGAACTTCATCTTTCAGAACAACGATGACCCAAAGCACACATCCAAATAAACAAAAGAATGGCTTCACCAGAATCAGATTGAGGTTTTGAAATGGCCCAGCCAGACTCTAGACCTGAGTCCGATCAAACTTGTGGGGTGATCTGAAGAGTGTGCACAGGAGATGCCCTCACAATCTCTCTCTCTGTAGGAGGGATCTGTTCTGAGCAGACACTCATCATCTCTTGAGAGGTCTTCACACTAAAAGAAGAACAATGTGATTAATGGATCCATCGAACTTTACACTTGGTGTTTTCTTCTAAGTCTGTTTCCTAAACTGGTTTGACTCAAGACCCAAGTTAGAAATTTAGCATCTCAACTCACTTGATGTAGCATTTTTGTTTTTACTGTTTATTCTAAAAGTAACACATGTAAGGATAAATGTACAACTTAAAAAAAATGCCTGAATTACATGTGAGCAAAAATCAAGAAAATTACAGGATCATTGAGGAAGACTGCAGGAAGTGAGCAGTCGAAACTGTCAGGTATGAAGAAAAACTGCACTGGTCTGTATAAAAGAACTTAAATAATAATACTAACCCTGGCCATTAAACACATTGCAGGTGACCTGGTGAATAGTTCAACCTTGCAAATCTGTTAAATGTTAAGTTTGTGTGACTTGCATGCCACCTTCCCTGGTTCCCAAGTCAGCACTCCTCATGTCCTCATCCCAGCCCCGTCCATGAGAAATATGAGTGGAGGAGTCAAGGATCAGACTGGGGGAGAGAGGAAACGGTCAAGCAGACTTTTGATTTTTTTTTTTTCTGTAAAAATACAATTTGCAGACTCTGTAGGTTGGTTAGTACTGTAGCGGCTGTGGGGTGCCGCTAGGGGGAGCCACCCGGCATTATGGGGACTTGTGGGTTTATGTTGGGGATTG
>JAQQAE010019138.1:0-11008 GCA_029823295.1 Pseudamia nigra | reverse complement strand
TGCTCTCTGCACTTGTTTCTGTATTGTATCATATTATAACGTAATCCCTGAACAAATCCTGCTGTACAAGGAAGTCCACTCACCATCTATCTCTTGACAAGGATGTGGCTGTGAGGCTCACACATTATGCGTCATTCTTAACAAACGTGAGAAAACGAGGATGCATTGCTGTCTGTAACAAATATGTTTGATTACCTTTTGAAATAAAATGTAGGAATACAGATACTGACTTCCTAAAAACCTGGAGGCAAAGTTAAAGGATCTGGGTATTGTCATATGAGTATGCTTCTCCATAAAGAAAAACAGCTCCATGCAAGGACAACTCATTGTTCATATTGTGTTTTAGATAGACTTTTCGTCTCTTGGGACTCTTAGTTCCTGCTAGTCTGTTTTGAAGAATTCACTTTGTTCTGACTGTCTCAAATGGCATCTACAGTCAGTCATTTTCCAAGGCCACAATAACAAGTTTGTGTCTGATTTAGAACCCAGCTCCGTGATAGTGGATTATTACAGAGCATGCAATCTTCACCTCCACCCCCATGTTTTATCCTTTCCCAAACGCAGAAAAATCATTCACAGTGCAGGAACTACATGTATCCAAATAGAGCCTTCATGTTTGTCCATAACTTAATCTGTGTCTGTGCATGTAGGTGTCAACCTTGGCACACTTTTTTTTTTTTTTTTTTTTTAATCTCCGGGATTATGTTGGATAGCCGAATGAAGACCAGGAAGCTGTCAAAACCTGCTCCTGTTGACAGGTGTTGTCTCCTTACAGAGAGCAGAAGGGAGGAGCTTAATTTACAGTCATGTATTTTGCATGGAGGGTTGAATGTAAGATTGTTTAGTGTAATGTCATTTCGGAGAGAAGAGAGAGACTAGAGGGGAGAGGCCTGTCACATGTCATACATAGGGCAGATAGGTGTGGTTTTGTGTGGGAAAGCATCTTGGCATGTATTTCTTTCGTACATGCCTCAACAAAACTAGTGCATGCTGTGAAGATTTCTACATGTGACTTGCAGAAGTAAAGGCACAGTATGCACATTGGTATAAAAGCAGTGAACCCTATTTCTGGCTCACATCAGCACTAAATTTGTGTGTTTCACAGCATACTGTTATAATATGAAGAATGTCTGACTTAAAAATGTACTACTGATATTATGCAGTTTACATGTATAAAGTTGCATTAATCTAATTTTTGCTTTGAAATGTGTTCTTGTTAAAATTTTGTTTTAATTTCATGTTTCTTAAATCTGAAAATGCTATTTAAAAAGTGTTGAAACAACAAGATGCCTTTCCTTAAGATAGATCTCTTCTCAAAAGTTAAGGGTCCATTTGAGCCAGTGTTTAACAAAAGTCTAAATTAACCAAAACCAAGCAGTCAGATGTGAAATGAGTATTAAATTGCCTTCATAATGGTGTTAAAAGTTGTTGGGACCTGTACAAACTTGTTCATAAGAGTCTAAAAACTGAACAAGACTCGATTGGGATGCCGTCCTCAAAACAACTGGACTGTCTTTTTTTTTTCATTAGATGTCAAGTTTGGAATTATTGCATTTTGTAGTTTAGAGGATTTTATCCAGTGTCAGAACTCCTCCAGTCTGTCTTGTTTTCCTTTTTTCTGGTTTGCAAGGAACTGCATGTCTCTTGTTAACTTTACGACAGCTTGAGGTTAGTTGTAGTAGTTGGTTTCCCCCTTCTGGTACTGATATAGAAGTACCACAGTCATTAACATGCTTTGATGTATTTTACTTTGTAAGACTCAAATGGTTGACAAGTGGCTTCTGTGTTGATTCCTTTAGTTGTTGCTATAACACAAAAATCCTCTAACAGTTCAGTTCACCGTGATCAACATAGGTGGCTGTTTTGAGTTGAGTCACCTGCGTGGCAGTGTGCTGCACAATCCAATTATATCTGGAAAAGCTTATTGGCCTACAGTGTACATGTTCAGAGGCTGTAGTAGGGTAGTCTCTTATTTACTGGTCTTTGTTTAACTGAATAAGCCTATGTAGTATGACTGGAATGTCATGCACTGAATTCTTCCATAAGCAGATTTCTTAAAATTGTTTTGGTTTCAAGAAAGGAAATAATACTTATGAGGTTTGTGTATAGCTTTGTCTTAACTGCACCCCTCAGGTTTTTTTTTGGTTGGTTCCACAGCCAAGGTGTTTTGACAGCAAATCATTAAAGTTGATTTTTTTTTCAGGCAGAACATGGCTTTGAAATAACATGTTTGTCTACCACTTGACATAAAGGAATGTAAGTTCTTGGCAAAAAAATTCACGAGGTATGTATTAATCTAACATGTGGTGTTGGATCTGTCTGTTTAGAGGAATGCTTTATGTGTTTATCTTCTTATCTTTTCTAACATAAGACATATTTTCTCATCACATAGGAGTCATTAGGATTTATTGGGAAGTTCACCCTTAGGGAACTATAATCCAAGTGTTTTATTTAGCTGTTTTGGCTCCTTTTCAAAGGGCCTCTGTTATTAACTACTATATTATTGTATGCTTGGTTTATAGTTCATTTGAAGTCACTATAGTTTATCACTTCAATGTTTTGTTGTTGTTTCCCTTCTGTTCGCATCCACGCACCTCTAATCAGCCCGGTGCAGCCTGGAGTTTAACAACAGAGAGTGTTTAGGGTTGTGGATGTAAAGGGCCCTCTTATAGTGATGTAGATCAGACCATCCACCTCAGACAAAAGTTTTCCAGGTGTTTCTTGGCTGTGGGTCAGTGCAGGTAGCCAATGACTTGACAGCTGGAATGCCACTCAGTCCAGGAATGTGCTGGTCATTACACACTGCTCATGGTTCACCTCTCTCACCTGAAACATGACTGGTTTGATTGTAGGTTCAGCTGAAGAAGGCCTTTGTGAGACCTTCATGGACTGGTGGAATGTACCTGCTCACCTGTGGGTTTACATGCATACTCCTCAGAATTTTTCTGCCCAGCAGCAGTGAACATGATGCTGCAATCTGTTTTAATAAAGAGATCTTAGAGTTAAAATCCTCAGAAATGTTTTGGAAGAAACACCTCAACGGTGTTTTATGAGAACTAAGCCATTAACATGTGGCTTGTGTTGACATTTTTAAAAACATTTCCTGTTTGTTGTCTCATCAATAATGGGAATAAATTGTTAAAAATGATCAAGAAAACCATGCATTTACTGTATCTTTCAGTGAGATCCTTGTCTGAATTGTATGCATGGTTGTTTTCCTCACAGTAGATCACTGAACTGCATTGACTCCTATCAGCTTTAGGTTGCAACCATTCTTTGCTAATCTTCTTGCCCGTCACCAGAGCTCTTGCTGTTGTGCCAGGAAGCAATTCTAATAAAAAAAAAAACCTGTGGGTGAGTCAAGGAAAATGAATTCCCCCTATTTTTGCCACTTAGGATCGTTATAGTATAAAAGCAACAGGTGAGAGAGGATTATCTATTAAAATCCTTAACGAGGAGTTGCATGGATACAGTGGGAAAACACATTTGTTTGGTTTAATTTATAATGTATTGTAGAAATCTTTCTTAACCATTTCAAGCTGGTGCTGTTTAAAGTCATAACTTCAAATCAGAGAGCTCATTACGTAGTTTTATTCAACCTCACAGCTGGTGACACTGTAACATTGCTTATTATTTCTGATCTATAACCAGATCTGAGGAGTTAACACTAACGTACAGAAGGAGCGAGTCTCATAAAGTTTTATTTCTTTGTATTTACTGCTTAAGACAGTGAAGGATTTCTAAGAAATACAGTGTCAAGAAAATTCAAATAGGAGACCAATAACTAATGCAAATGAGAAATATTTACAGTAAAAACAGAAAAAAACGTGTTGTCAAATCAGTAATAATTCAACAATACTTAGTATGGTCAGTAATGTTGTAAAAATGTGCCATGGCCAAAATTAGTCTATCACTGAATACAATGTAAATGTTGTATACGGTGAAAGATTAGATAAAAAATGATTCTATGAAAGGTAGTAAATGTATACAGTACAGTAGTTTACATGCAAAGATTTCTAGCAGACAGCAGTGACATTTGTTATTTAAACCCTTGATCACTGTATTGTGGTTTCGTCTATCTTCAGCCTTTTGACTTAACTTTTTATTCAGATTTCATGCATTTAGCAGTGTTTTTTATACTATGACAGTTTTCTCAAAATGAGATTTTAAAAAATCATTTTATATTGACCAGTCTTGCAAAATCATAAGTCTTCTGTAAACTCTCAAAATATACCCTGAAATCATGTGAAAGTGTAACATGAATGAGTGATATGAATGTTTAGGGAGGTACAATTCTCATTATCAAGGGTTTCAGGAAACCGGGTGCCTTTGCGCCCTCGAGATCAACCTGTTGCCATAGCAATGGAAGAAATGCATGTCTGCCTCACAACAGGGGAGACGGGAAGAGAAGAGTCCAGCATTTCATCCCATCATTAGCATATTGGCCCTTAGAGCCAATGAGACGAAGCAAGGTAGGGGAACTCTCCAAGGGGACTGGCTGTGACAATAGCCCTCCTCCCTCTACACTTTTCCACCCCCTTTCAGGGGCAAAACCTCAGTAATCCTGAAGGAAATCGCCCCTCAGTTAAAACTAATTCCAGCTGAAGACTCTAGTTTTTTTGAAAAGGCCATAATGTGTGGAATATTCAGTTAGACTTGTAAGAGGCAGAGTGTTGGTATTAGAGTAGTGTGATGCTTGTTGCTCAGACCTCGGCGGCCTGCATGTCTTTTTATTTTGGCCCGTCTTTGAAGTGTCTGTGGAATGTGGTGCCTGACCAGCACACAGCTACAACTGGCCTCATTTTGTTGTCCAAACTGAGTTCTAGCCTAGCTTTACTCTGGCTCTTCTGGATAACTCTTTTCTACCTTAAATCAGTTTTAACTCCTTCATCCAGATGTTTGGTGAGTCAGAAATACCTTGTTTTTATGTTTTACTCACGTCACATATTGAATCTTTTGGCTTCTGTGTTTGAGGCCCTTTCTACCTCCTGCTTTCATCTGGTATGTGTAGATTAATGATTGGGGGGGGGCTAACATATTGGGGCTTGTTTTGTTTTATGACCCTAATACCTTGAATGTGTTGTTTTTGTCTTATCATTCAGTATGAGGTCATCCATCATTTAGGTTAAGCCATGATCAGACTAGCATTTCAAAACCAATTTCAAATGAATCTTTAAAGGAAGGTTTGTAGTAAAACCTAAAATGACATGTGACTCAGTTATTTGTCCCATTAATTTTTCCAGAGTTTAAATGTTTGGTTTTCTATCCACATGTGGTCATTTGTTTCTGAAGTGGACTGGCTGGTGCTGGACAAAAAGAGAGATGTGGCTCTAAACTGATCATTCTGAAAACAGTTTTCTTCCCCTGCCCCCATCCCAGCTAAATGATTCACTTTCCTAGCATATCTGTGCCGGCCCAGCAGTAGCCCTGACGATAGGCCTAATAAAACCAGGTTCATTTGCATACCAATAGCAGGCACCATGTGTGGCTAGCTCAGTGTGCCCCAGAAACACAGACTCAGAGGAGACAAGGAAGACTGGGCTTCATGTTGGCTTTTCTTTGTCCTCTAAATAGGCCTTAACTCTAATCCACAATTAATTTTGTGGAATTGTACCACTTTTTAAAGCTTAACAAAATTTCTGTGTCAGTGTGGAAGTTGCCTATCTGTAATATTAGTTGACGGTGCAGCTGCAGCAACAAATATTATTCATTAACTTAAGAGGAAAAGTCCTCATTTAAAGGAAGCTGTTGGTTAGATCTTTTTTTTTCATCAGATCATTGAAGGCCTTTAGTCAAGGTGACTGAGGGTGCAGACCCTCCTGACCTCATGCTTTTGTAGAGCAGTCTTAAGACCAACAAAAATAAGAGCAAAAAAAGCTTTGTCTAAACTTCTTGACCGTTTCAGCATTAAGAGTTCACATTTCCAACTAAACTTTCTTAACATTTGGTAATTTACTTCATATCCACAATACATGTGTAGTTTACTGATTAAAAAAAACATTCATTACTAAAGTATGGTAAAGCATATTCCACTCAGGTTATGTGTTCTTGGTTTTTATAGATGAATATTAGGGCTGCACAGTGTATCATTTGTGTGATAGTCACATCACGGTAAGAAGCAATGCCAAGCAGGACAAATGACGTCCACAAACAAGCACAAGAAGGAAGATGTGGTTTCAAAAGGTATCACTTGAATGGAATTATTTCGGCTACAAAAAGGATGATGATTAACAAAAATGTTAGCTGTGTTCACACACAGTGAGTCATGATGAGTCACTCATGTATAAAAGAACCTGCTTTCTCTCCAGGTACCTCAGAGTAGTCACAGTCCTCAAAGACCTTTGTTTGGTGTAATAAAATTGATTTATTGAAGTTCAAGGACGTTATTTTTCAGTTTTTAATTTTCTCTGTATGTTTCTATGGCTCTTCTACACAATCAGTCCACTCACTCTGCAGTGGTTAATTAATCCTTTCCAAATAGAGCGATGCTTTAGAGCTGCAACAGTCTAAAAAACAGTTGCAGGCTATAAACAGCATAAAAGTATTTCACAAATCCCAAATTGGCAACTTCAAATGTCTTGCCTGGCCCACAACACAGAGATCTTAGTTTACTCTGACAGAGGAGTCAAGAAGCCAGAATATATTCACTTTATAGAAGATAATTTCTAATTTTTTGAAAAAAGTACTTATTTTTACAACAAAAACTACTCATACTGATTACAGATTATCAAAAAGGTTTTGATTAACTTAGTAATTGACTACTAATGGATAAAATTCATTAACTGTTGTAGTTTTAATACTGTTTATAATTTTAACAATAGCAGTTACATCTTTTGCTCACCATTTTCATTTTTGTATTGGATAATTGTGCATGTACTATACATATGTAAACAATTCTCAGTTTTCAATTTAAGACACTAAACACAGACCACGTAATAAGTACAGTGCCATCCAAAAGTATTGGAAGAGCCAGGCCAATTCTTTTTTTTTTTTTGCTATACAATGAAAACATTAGGGATTGACATCAAACGATGAATATGAGACAAAAGATTAGTATCTCAGCTTCTATTTCCAGGTATTTACATCAAAACTGGTTAAAGAACTTAGAAGACAGCAGCTTTTATTTGAACCAACCCATTTTTCAAGTGAGCAAAATTATTGGAACATATAACTGACAGGTATGTTTTGCTGCACAGGTGTGTCCTATTACACTGATTATTCAAACAATAAATAGCACTGAGTGTCTCTTCTCAGTTTCAGCTTTGGGTTTTGTCTGTGCAGACTGTATTTATAGTTAAACAGGTGTAACCAACATGAAGACCAGAGAGCTGTCTATGGGAGAAAAGCGAGCAATTTTGAAGCTGAGAGAAGATGGATAATCAACCAGAGCCATTGCACAAATATTGGCCTTAGCCAGTAACAACCATTTGGAATGTCGTGAAGAAGAAAGAAACCACTGGTGTACTGAGCAACAGATGTCAAACCCATGGACCATGGAAAACATCAGTAGCTGATGACAGAAACATTGTAACATTTTTCTTCACATTGAAACTGTGAAGAAAAATCTTTAAACAAATATCAGTGACATCACCAACAATCTCCAGAGGACAGGAGTGAAGGTATCACAATCCACCGTTCACAGAAGACTTCAGGAACAAAAGTACAGAGGCTACACCAGAAGATGCAACCACTCATTAGCAATAAGAACAGGGAGGCCAGATTGGAATTTGTCAAAAAGTACAGAGACGAGTCTGAAAAGTTCTGAGACAAAGTCTTATGGACTGATGAGACAAAGATGAACCTTTATGAAAGTGATGGAAAGGCTGAAGTGTGGAGAAAGAAAAGATCTGCTCATGATCCCAAACACACAGGCTCATCTGTGAAACACAGAGGAGGTCATGGCTTTGGTTTGGTTTGAACTCAGAAGTCTATAGAAATATTTTGTTTGCAAATTTAAAGAGAGATTCAACCAAACTGATCAGGAGATCCTTCATCATGCAGCAAGACAACAACCCAAAACACACTGCCATGACAACCAAGGAGTTAATCAGGGGAAAGAAGTGGAAGGTTTTTGACTGGACAAGTCAGTCTGCAGACTTCAACCCCACGGAACATGCATTTTACCTGCTGAAGAAGAGACTGAAGGGAGAAACCACCCAATACACACAACAACTGAAAAGGGAGTGTGGTGAAAGACTGGAAAAGCATCACAAAAGAAGAATGCAAGAGCTTGGTGATGTCAATGGGTTGCAGCGATCATACATTTATTGCAAGTGAAGTATTATTCACTTTAGTGTAATTTGTTCCTATACTTTTGCTCACCTACAATGTTGGTGTTTTTGTTACAAACAATGTTATCGTCTAAGTTCTTTAACCAATTTTGATGTAAATACCTGGAATTAAAAGCTGAAATACTGATCTTTTGTCTCATATTCATCATTTGATGTCAAACCCTAATGTTTAAAGTGTACAGCAAAAAGAAAGGAATTGGCCTGGCTGTTCCAATACTTTTGGACAGCACTGTATATGGTAGATGTAACTCCAGAGTCACCCATGCCTGTCAAACAATAACACTTCTGAACCTCATTGAGGATCGAGAAGCTGTCTGGTGGTGGGAGGCAGACGACAGCTTGGATGGAGGGGTGAAGTGACTGATCTGCACTGATTGTGTAAGAGATTCTCTTAAGCCCGTCCCATGCTGCCTTTGTGTTCCCCTTGGGACCATATGGCATAGATCTGACCACAGCCATCTCACCTCAGATGCTGCTGTACTCTGTTTAGATGATGAGGTTATGACTGATGTGGAAAACTGTGTCTCAAAGCCTTATTATGCTTTGTGTTTGTGTTTGTGGTCTCTGCTTTCTTTTTTGTATTTTACTTCTGAACCTTGATTAATCAACCAGTTTTGACCAGAAGAGGGGGCTGTAGCACCATACATCAGCAGACATCTACACTGGACAGTACACTACATCTTAATGTCTGACTTGGGAGCAGTTTGGATCACACTAGATTAACTGCACATTTGTCCTGCTGGCTTTACTTCACAAACCTACAGTCTTGCAGCCCAAATGCTACATGGAATTTGCAGTCTGTTACTGCTGAGCTCTTAGTTTGTGTGTTCCTCCCCTGCTGCCCAGGAAAATGAAAATGGTGGATATTGTAGCTCACAAAATGCCCTCAGAGAATGACGTGCATGTGGCAAGGAGCTTTCTTACGAAGATTTTGCGAAGTTCAATGAGGTACGGATATGTAGCTTCATCGTGACCAGTAGTACCAATCCCATTTCTCCTCTCCTCTTATCTGTTCTTAGATTCATATGAATCATTCATCTCATCATAATACAATCTTCATTGCAACTCTCCCTCTGCTGTGCTATAGTATCTTGCAGTCATTGGCATGCCTCTTTGGATTGTCTTGTGGTTCATGTCATTAGATGAGTGACATCCATTGCATTTACACAGCATGCATAACACTGTTCTCCTTTTAGTCTGTTGAGTATGTGTAGGCGAAAGAAATGACTCTGAGATGTGTCTTGTGTGTTCTGTTCAAATTTTCTCAACATGCATTTCAGAAAGAACCATTTTAAAGGGTATGTTGAGAACTCTGCAAAGTTTCTGATTCAGCAAATCCCCAAAAATCTTAAATGCTGCAAAATACCACCTTGCTCTAATGTACTTGCAGTTATTGTTCTTGTTGATGTGTTGTTTTGGACAATTTTAATCTGCACAGACTTGCAGTGTTTGTAAAAGTACATACTGTTTTCCAAAAGGGACTGGTCTCTATTCTAGTGTATGTTTTTTGCCCTCTCTGCAGACGGAATGAACCTATAAGCAGGCCTCACTCCTGGCACTCCACCAAGTTCAACGATAGCCAATCAGAGATTGCCAAAACACAGTCCCCACCCACACCAGTCTGGCACAGCAGATATGATGCAAGGTAAATCTAGGACCATGAAGTTTGTATCTTGACGTTCAGTGTCTTAAAGCAGTTCTTGATTTGATTCATTGATTCAAGTACAGCTTGGATGGTATATAACTTGTTAAAATATTTTATGTCCTGTGATTGTTAAATAACAGCAAAAGCAAAACCTGAATTGTTTTATCACAGGGTCAGGATTCTTAATCCATGTTAACATCATGTTAATCAAAAGTGCTTTAAGCTTTCATTATGTTAAACCATTTTTAGAGCCTATAATTAGGACTCATTTTTATTTTAACCAGTTGACAACTCTGTAATTCAGGGGCGTCCAATCATTGCCACAAAGGGCCAAGACACTGCGGGTTTTCTTTCATGCCACTCATTGAAGCAGGTGTTTTCACTGAAGTGCAATCAGTGGGAAGGAATTCTGTGAAATTACCTGCTGAAGAGACTGGTTGGAAAGAAAAAGTGCACTGTCTCGGCCCTTTGTGGCAATGATTGGACACCCCTGCTGTAATTCATCACATAGCTATTAATAAGAATCAATCTGTTTTATGTATTTTCACACTTTCCATTCTGTAATCTACAGCTCATCCTCTGCTGACTTGTCGAGTGGCTGGGAGCAGACAAACCTGCGCAGAGTCTCTGACCAGTTCAGCTCTCATGGCAGTATGGACAGTCTAGAGCATGTTTCTCATCCTTATCCTACTGGTCAGCTGTCACCCGCCAAGTCTAACAACAGTATGGAGCACCTCGGAGGAGGGAAGCGAGACTCTGCTTACAGCTCCTTCTCCACCAGCTCTGGCACACCAGACTATACTCTTTCAAAGAGCAACACTGCTTCAACAGAGAATGTCCTCTATAAAGTCAGTCAGTGGGACACAGGAGGAAAGCACATCAGAAACAGCCAGACCTTGATGGAGGGAGTGAGACAGGATGAAAGGGTGGCATATTTCCAGATGCCAAGCTGTGATCTGACTGAAGACCAAGCAGGCTCCCGTCACTCCAATTCAAGTAGATCCAGTGCTGGACCAGTATGGCATGTCCCTGAGAAAAAGAAAACTGCTTCCCCCTCCCCACCCCCGCCAGC
>JAQQAE010019137.1:0-11008 GCA_029823295.1 Pseudamia nigra | reverse complement strand
TGTTCTCCATTGTCTGAGACATTCACTAAGCATGTCATCTGTTGGGGCCTTGTCCGTGATGTACTTATGGATCTTGAAGCCACAGCTTCTGTTAAGTGCTTCCTGATGACGTACAGACGACGTGATGACGTCTGTACGACAGCCATCAGGCTGAGGTGATGTGAGCGGAGACGCGCTGGGGCCTGGAAAGGTGTGAAGTGGGTCCCGGCTCGGCTCGAGCCAAAATGGTCCTAGTGTGAGTACGCCCTAACGTGCTGCTAACATGAACTTCTTTCTCACTCTTATGCTTGTCTCAGTTTGTCCACAAGAGGGCGCTGTTTGCTAGTAACAAACCAAACGCTTCTGAAATCAGTATTTCTATATTTCATTCCAGTGTCTGTTGAATTACAACACAAGCCATACCTCATTCTACTTATTGAGGCAGTGTTTAGGTGGACCAAATCTTATTTAACTAGGAAAAGAAAGTAAATTAGGGTTCTTTCACCAAATACTGATTTATGAACTCTTCCTGAGTTAAATCATTAGTACTCTGTTGTTTAAAAATGAGTATGAACTTGTTTTCCTTGCGTTATTTGAGTCTGAAAACACTGCACTTTTTTTGTTTTGACCATTTGTAATGTTTTTTTAAATAAATGCTGCAAATTATCACATTTTTATTTGGAATTTGGGAGAAATGTTTGTAGTCATTAGTTTCGACTAATGTCTCTCAACAGTCATTGCCTTGTAATCAAAATTTTTCAGTGGTCGTCAAGTCGTGACCCACTTATATCAAATTAAAACCAGGCACATGTATTTTTCTATATGCTAATAAATATAATCTGAATATATTATGAACAAAATATGCAACTATTTCCATTGTTGCATTCAAACTCAGATTAAAAAATAATCAAAGAATTGTGAAAATGACATCAAATGAACAAACAGTTTCAATGAAAAAAAATTAAATCAACAAAAATTACCTAAATATTCAAAATATTAAGAGAAATTAAGAAAATATTCAAAATGAGGCAAAAATGAACACAATAAATAAAATGAATGAAAATTAATATGAACAAATTCACAAAACAAAGGTTTGCAAAATAATTAACAAAATTAACAAGAAATAAAACAAAATTATCAAAAAAATCAAAAAACAATACATAAAAATGACAAAATTTATCACAAAATGAAAGGAACAATTCAATGAAGAAAAAAATTATTAAAAAACAAAACAGAACAAAAACAGGCCAAAACATAGAAAACAAATATAAGCAACAATTAAGAAATATTCAAAACAAAATGAATGAAAATTAACAAACCAAACTACAAAAATTAACAAAAGAATCAAGAAAATTACCAAAAAAAAGAGAAACAAGTAATCGGGGACACACACACACACACACACACACACACACACACAAAATTCAACAACAATCCAATAAATAAGCAATATTTCAGACTAATTTCATGGCAACAGTGATTAAACCCTTTTCGAGTCCACAGCCCGCTTTTGGGTCCAACGACTGGTTAAGAATAAAACAAAAGTGTTGATTTTACTCAAACACATACCTATAAATAGTTAAACCACAGAAAGTGATCAGTGGTCTCTTGCTTGCTTGAAGGGCTGTAAAGTATCTCCTCAAAGGCTGGTGTCAAAATTAGTTTGATCACCACAGACATCACCACAGGTTAATGTTTTTTATGTCCACTGCAGAGATGACTAATGAGCACCTTTTTACTACACGATAGTAGTTACGTTTAGACACTCATACCTCTAGCACTAAAATAAAATGGCAGCGAATAAATACAGTTCACTGTAGCAAATGAAGCGTGCTACAGCTCTGACTTTAGGATTGGGCTAATAAAAGACGTGCATATTGACCTTACAGATTTAAACAACAAAGGAGTTATGGTGTAAAATGTAAATGAATATACATTCAATTAAAAATAGCTAAAAAAAAAAATAAATAAGACAACATATCAACATATCAAAGAATTTTGATTAATTCCTGACATTTCTGTGCCATTTATGAAAAAACAGATGAGTAAAGAAGATGAAGGGTTCAAAGCGCTTTGAAAGAATGTGATGCCAAAAAGTGCAAAGAAGAACAATAAGCATAAAAATGCAAAAAAAAACCAAAAACCCTTGGTATTTCACATGTTAAAGTTCAAACAGTCATTAAAAGATTCAGTGAATCTGTAGAAATCTCGATACAGGGGACAAAGATGAAACACAATACTGGATGAGTGTGATTTTGAACAGGCATGATTCCGCAGTAAACATCACTGTGTGGCATCAGGAATGCTTCCAAAAACACCTGACGATGTAAACAGTTCATCACTGCATGTACAATTGCAAATTGCTGAGCTAAAATGTAGAGGAACCATTCAACCTTCATCAGCACTGAGTTCAAAAGCCATCATCTGTGAGAGTACAGGGTTGCATTAGTGCACTCTGCATGGGTAATGTGTACCTTCATCTACAGCTCCTATGACAGTTCTGTTGCTTTCCACATGGCTAAGAATCCAGCAAAACCAGTGTTGCACTGGATGAAATGTGCAGGGATCTGAAAAAGCCCAGAGACTCACTGACTTTTTATATACAGTACACACAAATTACAAGCAAAGAGGTCACAAGTGTGGACTGATACTTTAAATTAAACCTGCATGTGTCAACTTATGTGTAAATTACCAGGCCAAAACTTCAAGAGTATCTGGATGCTTCCACTTGTCATTATGATTCAAAAAGAACAAACACAATTGTCTGACAATCAGTAGCTTCATCTGACCACTATCCCTGAAACAAAGAAACATTTTTGCACCATCACCCATATTTTCTGAAAATTCAAAAATTCTGTTAGGGTATGTAAACTTATGAGTACAACTGTGTACTGTGTTTGGAGCTACATATTCATAAAAGACTGTTGATGCTAAACCGGTCTGCCTGCACTCCTAAATATTATAGGAACAAAAGAAACAATGGATGCTGCTAGTTTACTGCAGACAGGATTATTATATCATGAGTTTACTGTGTTCAATGTAAAAACACCAAGGGATTCTTGTCAAAGTACTACAGAGGATGAAAACACGGGATCTTTGCACTTTTGCAGATGGTGTGAAAGCTCAGTCAGAAGGTCTGAAGTAAAAACAAGCTCAAAAAATGTTTAATCCAAAAAAAAATAAATGATGTATTTAGAAAAAGACTTAAAGTAATTTTGAAATGGTGTACCTTGTCAAGAGTCAATTTGTGCCATTTCTCTCCTTCTTAATGTGCTTTAGACCATCAGTTGCAGAGGAAGGGTGAGTACAGAGTCAATATCCATATTAGTGCTACTACAACTACTGTACAAATCAATATTAGGGCAAGAAACACTCAGTTAAATAAAGAGACAAGACGGTCGATCATTATCTTAAAAAACAAAGGTTGTTCAACCTGAAAAGTCTTAAGATCTTTAAACGTGTCCAAAGTGCAGTCGCTGAAGTCATCAAACACTTAGGACCATCACAGGAACCGAACTAATATGTACCTCTGCTGCTGAGGAGACGATCACTAGAATTACCAGCCTCGGAACCAGGGATGAATGCAAATGTGGCTACTTTGGACACTAAAATATGAAACATGTTCTGGTTGTTTAACCTTTTTTTATTCACAGTACCCCATAATCCCATGCATTTTTCTATCACAGTGTGGACGTCTTCAGTATTAATGTTCAATCCTAAAAATGCATGAATTAACTCAAGAAAATACACAACACAAAATAAACCTGTTTGCACTATTACTGAAAAAAGACTGTTTGTGGTTAAACACATGAAACCAAACATGCAATGAGAGTACGTACTGTGAAAATTGTGACATCTTCTCCCCGCTTTGTCACACAGAACGCAAACTGAATCACTGATCTTACACCTGATAAGAGTAAAGGTGGGGAAATTCATGCAGTGAGAAAACGATGAGTAGGCATTGACTTGTTTAACGGAAGTAGATTTCCTGTAGCAAAGATCAAAAACAATACTTTTCAATTTAATCATCACTTGTGATTGAATTTGTTTGATTCTTTGGTAACTACCGGTACAGTTCCCCTAGTCTGAATATTCAGCAAAACATAAGGTCAGTGATGCCGGTATGTCATCAGAATCTACAGCACAAACAGGACTGTATTTTCCACTGGCTTCTGAATGACTTGATTTTTCGGCAGCTGGTAGTGGGTGCACTTTTCAGATCCAGATCATGATAAATAGCATTCATGACTTTCTTTAGGGCTGCTAACTGAAGCCACTGAGGTGTGAACTTCTGTGTAAGTTCAACACTGAAGGAGGAACATGTAGCATGATGTGCCTCGCATGGATGCTCCCCTTACAACTTCACTTGACAACAAGGGCAAGGGCTTTGTTTAAACACTGGGTGGATGTGTTTAGTGGAGCATCACTGTATCTGTCTGGAAATCCTGAAAGTAAAACAATTCAATTCCAGTGTCCTGGAGTATCTTTAATGTATCATTTGTGCCTTTTCCGGAGATGTTTATGGAGGGACTAGCAACAAAGGGGCACTGTAAATAACAAAAACCAGAAAAATAAGCAATAAAAGAGCAAAATGAACAATAAAATTAACAGAATTGAACAAAATTAGCCACAAAAGGAACAGAAAATGAGAAAACAAAATGAACCAAAATGAACAAACTTAGCACCAAAATGAATAAGTGAAAAATGCGCAACAAAATGAATAAAAATCAACAACACGAACAAAATGAACAAAATTAGCTACAAATGAACAAAAAGCAGCAAAATAAGTTTAAAAAAAGAGCAAAATGAGTAACAAACTGACATAATTATCTATTTTTTTTACTCTACATCCACATATGGTACCATGTTTGATAGAATTAACTATTTAAATGTAAATGATAAGAGGTATAAGAATGAAAATGTTACTTATTTTGTTCATTCTGATTTATCACTAGATCAAAATGAACACTAAATAAAAGGTTCACCATTTAATTTAGAGTTTTATTTTGGTTTTCTTCTTATATATGTTGTTTTTATCCACTGTTAGATCTGTGCTACATAGATAAAGTGAATGAAACAAGAGGCAAATCAACAAAATCAACATATCATCCATCAAATAATTCACAAATCATCAACAAACAAACTAACCCAAAACAAACAGAGATTTTTATAAAACAATCAAGGAATCAATAATGAAAACAAAAACAGGAAATGTAAAATTGAGAAAATGTGGAATATGAACAAAATTATCAAGAAAATTAACAAAAAATCTGCGATGAACTGGCAACTCATCCAGGGCGTACCCTGCCTTCGCTCAAGTCAGCTGGGATAGGCTCCACCCCCCCCCCCTCTAGAGGATTAAGGGGTAGAAAATGGATGGATGGATTAACAAAAAACAAACTCAACTGAACCATGAATTAAGGAGTGTAACCAGACTTGGGTGCAGCATGTGAGAGTATGGATTTATTGACACATGTCTAGAAAACCTGTAACAAACAAACACTGCCTTTACACTAAAACTCAAACACTCCATGACACTTTTTATACAAACCAAAAGTATGCTGTTAAAATGAAATTAACAGTTTGATTCTGAGCAGTGAAAAAGAGGACTCTTCATCTTAGATACTGTCTTGTTTTGATACATGTTTATTTCAGACCCTGAAATGAACAATGGCCTTTTCCACATACAGGAAGAGAAAGTAATGATTTGAGTCAGCACTTGTTTCCAATAAACCATGAGATCATTAACAGAATAAACCAAATGATTGGACTTTATCTCTTTACTAAAACCAACCAAATGATGTACATGGCCATGAAAAAGTTTTCCCTCTTCTTGATTCTTTGTGTATTTGTCACTCAAATGTCTCAGATCAAACAAAGACAACCTGAGTAAAAGCTATCCAACCCTACTTGGTCCTGTGTGGAAAAAGTATTTGTTCCCTAAACTTCACAAAACAACAAAGGCAGCAATACCCCCCCCCCCCCCAGCAAAATTTAAAGGGGGACCAATTCATGTCATGGAAGATTAACTGCTTATATAGCTAGAGGGCACTCAACAAGTGTATACCTCCGCCAAGGCTGTTGTTCACCCAAACTGTTAATTTTTTGAACGACAACAAAAACTGAACAATGAATAGAAGTAAAAATAAGTATGAAAATTAACAATGTCAGAAAGAAATGGAAGGGGAAAAAAGCAGTAAAATAATTAAAGCTGCAAGCAAGATTGAACAGGCAGCAGCTGAGGGGTCTATCCTTTGTCGTGCCACTGGATATCACTCACAGAATGCACCCCACAAATTTCACATCAATCAGATGAGGACGGTGCAACAAGGCTGATTTCTTGTTCCCAGCAGGTGGCACTGTGACTTATATTAAATGTTGTTGTACATGTGCGTTCAGACCCTCAGACATGGCCTTATAATACACGTGAAATTTCAGACAGATCTGATCCTCTAGAGCTGAGATACAGCATTTTATGTATTTTTAGGTGGTGTTATAATACATTATTGTCATATGGTTGTGTTTACGGTGACATGGTGGTAGCGCTCGTGCCTCACAGCCAGAAGGTCCTGGGTTCAATCCCAACACTGGGTGGTGGGGCCTTTCTGTGTGGAGTTTGCATGTTCTCCCCGTGTCTGCGTGGGTTCTCTCCTGGTACTCCAGCTTTCTCCCACAACCAAAAACATGCAGTGGTGAATTGGTGACTCTAAATTGCCCATAGGCAGTGAGTGTGAATGGTTGTCTGTCTCTATGTATCAGCCCTGTGATGAACTGGCAATTCATCCAGGGTGTACCCTGCCTTCGCCCTAAGGCAGGGTAAACCCTGGCTCCAGCACCCCCCACACACATAAATTCATGTTGTCATCCATATTTTGCATAAGTATGGTTTGTAATGTTGATGAGTTACCTTCCGTAACCTAAGGTTCCATTTGAAATGGTTCAAACTGACTCGATTTGAGGAAAGGAGAAGTACAGTGTGTTTCTCTGACCTTTACGTTCAGTTGTTGGTTTGTGAACTCTGTGAAGTGTAGCAGCGTCTCCACCCTCCACACTGTTGAACTCTTCTGTCTGTTTCCTTCTGCTTTTCTCACAGTGAGCAGCCCCTGCGTGCATCTTCACCTTCAGTGATAACATTCTGTGGGTGTGAATTATCTTCAGAGATACTTGTTCAGTGTCAGTATTTGGCTCAGTCCCAGACAACATGTTACGCTCTGGATCACTGTGTGACTTTGTACACTCCACATACCCTTCTAAGACACATCTTTTGGATTTGTTCATCCTCGGTGAGCCCTAATTGACTTGTCCTTTTTCCTTGTCGTTTGTTGGCTCAAAAGGAATATGCCTAGTGATACTTTAAAGTGTTTTGTCACTTCATTGTCACAGTCAGTAGCAGCCTCGTTTAGTTTCCAGTGTAGATCCTTCCACTTTGAATAATTTTGGATATCGTTCTTATTTAAGGTCTGATCCTCACATATTACTCTACAACCACTTCTCAAGAAACAGGTAGGTTTTTTCTTTATGTTATTACACAAAGCATTTTTTCACCATTAGTTGTTTTTTGTTTTTTTTTTAAATCGTCATTTAGCAATCTTTTTTTTGGGGGGGGGGGTGTTCCACTGCATTATACAATCGTAGTAATTATATAATTTTAAAAAAATAACTAACCAGCCAGATTGGGCTGTTTGTTTTTGTTCATTTTGTGGAGCACTGTATTTCCTCATTGTTCATTTTTGGGACGTTTTGTTCATTTTCACTCATTTTGTTTACTATTTTTCTCATTTTAGTCCATTTTCTTATTTTGTTCATGTTCAATTTGTTGGTTGTCCTGACTATTTGCTCACTTTCATTGTTTAATTAGTTTTCTTGATTATAGTTGCAGTCATTTCATGTTAATTTTGTTGATCTTGAAAAATGTTAATTTCCTTGTTCATTTTCATTGATTTCTGTTTGACTTTGGTTCACTTCCTTGATTACGGTCTCAATTTAGTGTTAATTTCGTGGTTATTTTTTCCTGTAAAAACTACACATGAAAACATGATGAGAATAAGTTCAACATTCTGACCAGGTTCACTCTACATTCCAGTAAGATGCAAAGAAAACAACACACATGGGCACTGTGCGTTTCATCCAGGTAATGAAACTATGTTTGACTCATACCTTGAATCATCACTTGTAAAATATGAGTAGAACAAAGATACACATATACACAGAAAGTTTCCCTTTCATGTGTGCACTGCCTTTCATTTCAGAAGGAGTTCATGATTTGGACTGTTTTAGAAAACGTGAACTCGCTACAAAAACATGGAAATGTGTGTGGAAACCCGGAAACCACACGTCCAAAAAGACCTACACACTCATCATACAACAGAAGCACAGGAAGTGAGTATGGCAACAGGTTTTATACTTTTCTTAAAACGTTAAGTAAAACCCAAATAAAATCATATTGGGATGATTTGCAAAACTCTGAAGCCCCATATTTAACAGAAAATACCATAGCATCAAACTGTTGAAAATAAGAAACGTCTTTTTAATGCATGTTTAGAATTTAAAGCCAGCAACACATTGACAAAAACTTGTGCCAGTGACAAAAAGACTGGAAAAATTGTGGAATGTTTAAAACACACCTGGTGGCAGATGTCTTGATTAATTGAGCTAACGGGCAGGTTAGTAACATGGCTGCATATGAAGGGAGCATTCCAGAGAGGAGGAGTCTTTCTGAAGTAGAGATGACAAAGATGATCACTCTACACTGGCAAATACTGCAAGAATTCAAGAATGTTTCCCAGTGTAAAATTGCAAAGAACTTGGGAATTTCATGTCCTGTAGGACAGATAATCAATGCAAGGGAAAAGGCTGAGAAGTGGCACTGGATGAGCGTGATGTTAAGATCTAGAGACAACGTTGAATTTAAAACAGTCATGTTTCTGGACATCGCTGCACATGGACTCACACACCGCAAGAAAAAACCCTATCTCAACCAGATTCAGAAACGCTGCAAGCTTCTCTAGACCTGAGCTCACTGAAGATGCACTGAAGTGAAGTGGACAACTCTCCTGTGTCCTGATGAATCAAATTTGACTTTTTTTTAAAATCATGAATACCGTGTCCTCTGGGCTAAAGAGGAGGGGGCCGTCCAGCTTGTTTCCACTTTCACTTCAGTGGTTCCTGGTGCATGTTCCTCGTATCAAATTCAAAATGAGCATGTAGTTTAAAAAAAACAAAAAGACAATTATATTTGTTACCTTCAACATTTAATGTATTTGGCTGTTTTCAATGTTAAACAGTGGCTCAACTTTTGTAAATGAGGTTGTTGAGTAAAAGCTAATGAAGAGTGTTTAAACCCTAACACCTGTTTTTTCTTATTATTTTCCTTCTTGCAGCAGTAATTATTGCAGAGCATATGACAAACTCACAATCACTTCTGAAAAAATCATTATATTTGAACAAACGAACATAATGGCTCAGGTTTTTGAAAACACTGAGTGGAAGAACTGCACAAGAGCTGTTTTCACGGGTTCACCCAAGAGTCTGTGTAAGTGCTCAAGTACTGTATACATTTAATTTTGTGTCCTTTTTCATGACAAATTCCTCAAATATGTGAATTTTGTGATTTTTACATTGCAGTTCGCTGTGATCCCCCATATAACGCATCTTTTCGCCGCCATTCCAGAAGACTACACGTGAATGTGAGCTGGAATCACAAAGAAATAAGACTGATTAAATATTACACAGTGAGATATAAAGCACTGGACAACCTGCTTTGGAACGAGGTTAGGATCAATTCAACATGTGTATTTGTTCATTCCAGTTCAATTCTTTTGTTAATTTTGTCTCATATTTGGTAAATTTAGCTTTTTATTTCATTAATTAATTTAAGTTTCATTTATTTCCTTGGCTGTTTTGTTCATTTGTCCTCATTTTATGTGTTGTTCTGATCATTTTTTAGCTCTTATGCCTTGTTAGAACCGTAACGTTGGGACTGTTCGGTGCAAGATTTGTATTTTGAAATTTAAACTGCAATAAAATTATGTAAGCTCAACAGTTTTCCCAATTTAGTTTTTCATTTTGTTCATGACAATGGTTCTTGTTTAATTTATATCATGATTTAATTAATCACAATTAAAAACAAACTAGACTTTGATTAGTATTAGTACCGGTATCACCGGCTAACCCATCTGAATAATAAGTCAGAAGACTGATTTTGGTATAATGTCACACTGAACAAAAAACACATCGGGAGTGTTAACTACAAGAGTCAAAGAATTCCACAAGGATGCCAATTTGTTGTAGGGGTACCCATAGATGTCAGTGGGGGAGGGGCTAAAATATGGCAATATTGTGCTTGGCTTTATTTTTTTACAAAACTTCATGACGTTTGCTGCAGAGAAATGGGAAATCACAGACAAAATAATTTTTCATTTGAATTTAAAGAGGCATGTCAAAAAGGAAGTCAAATGTGCAAACTGATCCAACAGCCCCCACGTCACAAAAACAAATCATACTGTGAAAATACAGCGGCTATGGATGAAACTCAAAAATTCATTGAAAAACACACTTCCATACCAGTGTTCATGGCTAGGGAACGATCACCGCCAAAATTACCTCAATCAATGCACCTACAACTACACACAAGTCCCTAAAAGGGTGTAAGGGGTACATATCATTTGTCTGTTTTGTTCATTTCATATATTTTGGAGATTGTTTTGTTTATTTTATTGCTTAGTGAGCTATCTTGGTAAATTTCTTCATTGGTGTTTTTTTGTCATTTTATTTTGCTTTATATTTACTTCATTTCCTTGATTATATTTGTAATTTATGTTCATGTTCGTCCAGTAATTTTCTTCACAACTTTGTTCATTTTTCTTCATTTTAATAATAATAGCAATAATAATAATGGATTATATTTATACGGTGGTGCCCCGGTTAACAGATTTAATCCATTCCGGCATCATGTTCATTGGGCGAATCATTCATTAGCTGGAGTGAGTTTTTCCATAGGAATACATGTAAAACCAATTAATCCGTTCTG
>JAQQAE010019136.1:0-11008 GCA_029823295.1 Pseudamia nigra | reverse complement strand
CCTTGTGTTTCAGAGAGTCCTGTCGGTCCCTCCCTCCTGTGCTCATTCCACACACCTGCTCCCTCTCCTCCCTGGGCTTCCCACCTGTGTCTCATCTGCCTGATTGGTTCATAGTGTTTTGAAGCAGCAGTGAGTCCCTCTGTCCAGTGTGTGTTTGTTGAGTCTTCTGTCTGTTCTGTGTGAGTTTTCCCCAGTCCTGCTCCATTTCTGTACTTGTCTGACTTCCTGATCTATTGACCATTCGCCTGTTTCTGGATTATCTGCCTGCTCGGTTTCCTGACTCTGGACTATTCTTGGATCTTCTGTCTGTCCGGCTCCTTTACCCTTTGCCTGTATTTCGACCTGCCAGTTCGCTTAGCCCTCGCCATATCTCTGCCCTGTGCAACAGTATTACTTTATTATAATAAACTCTGCCTAAACCAACTGAACTCTGAGTCTGGCGTATAAGTCTGGTTCTGTCTGTCTCCCTGCCTGCTTAGTCTTGACACATTTTGCTTATATTTTGTCTATTTTCTTATTTTTGCCTGTTTTGATGACATTTTGTTCATTATTTTACCATTTTTTAAAACTATTTTGCCACTTTTGTAGATTACTCTTAATTTTTTAAATTTCTTTGTTCTATGTTTTCTTAATGATAACTTTGTTCAATTTTTTTTTTTTACTTTAAAGATCATTTTGCTTATATGATACTGATAGTTTTGCTCTTTATTTTTGTTTGGTTTCTCTTCCTTTCTTATTTTGTTGACTGCAGATTCAGTTGCAGAGCTGTCAAAAAGATCTCTGTCTGGTTATTGTTTAGAATGTTTGACTGAGGAGGTCAAAATGAAATCACAACAATGGCTAGAATTATCACAATCTGATGACATTTCCCCCAAACGGTGTAGCTTTACCTGAAGTCCAGCCCGTTTCCCATGTCCCAGGCGGTGGGGTGACAGACCACCTTTCGTCCATCATCCGGTTTCACGAACATGGAGTTATTCCAGAAGTTGTCAAACATCTCATACAGACTGACAGACATGAAGAACTTCTCTGCCTCTTCAAAGAAACGCAGCTCCGTCCATCCCTGAAAATCAAGGGATCATTTGAGTTCTAGTATCTGTATTATAATTCATGGCAGTGCAAAGTCAAATGTTTGAAAGCCTAAACATGCACAAAAAGTCACGTTAGGCCTCACGAAAAATGTCATATTTTAGGGGTTTGAAAAACAGGCATTTCAAAAAGGCTCCACCTAGAAAATTTAAAAGATTGAGAACCCAAATTCCTTTTTACGTCGACATGCCTTTCTTAGGCATGTGTATCGCATTCCTTACATTCCAAATGCACAAAAAGGCTTCTTGGAGCCATGAAATAAACCCAGCTAAACAAGAAGTCTGTCATTTTGTTTCAATGTGCACATTTTGTTCCACTTTTTCTCATTTACTGCCCTTGTACTTTAACAAACTCATCTTACACACTTTACTTGTGTAACTTCATACTGTACTTGGTCACTCTGATCTAGAGAATGGACTGAACCCAAATGAGCAGACATCAGTTTGCAATATCTCACCATGACACAGGAAGTTGTCATAACTCAGCAATGCATGTTCACATCTACACCAAACTTGCCATGTCTGATCATAATAATATCCTGATATATTAAGTATTAATATTCAGACACATCACCACCTAGCGGCAACAGAAAGTACTGTGCCTGCATTTTTTATGTGTGGACTGTGTGGGTTGCGAGAGGTTGAAAATGGAGTTTATTTTCTGTTGTATTGCCCCTGATATGATGATATGAGAAGCCTGTTGTTTAGGGAAATGTTTGTTGATAAGCCTGATTTGTTCCGGAGCAGTGATGATGACAAGTTGAAAGGGCTGTTTAGATTTAATGTGTATAAATTGGCTACTTTTGTTTTTAAAGCCTGAAATAGACTTGTGTATTTGTACAAGTTTGAACTATAAATGTATATGGTGTGCCTACTGTCTGGTCTTATGTTGATGTTTCTGGTGTCTTACAGTATAAGGCCATGAAAGGGCTGGTGCATACTGTGTGTATGCAAGACACAATAATAATTTTTAAAATGATGGTAAATGATGATAGTTTATATTCTCAGCGAATTTGGCCTGACACATTGTAACACCTCAGTGGTACAATATTGTGAAACTTGAGGCACTTCATCAAACATTGTTGCCATGGAGACATAACCAGTGTTGCCAACTCCCCAGTAAGGAAAGTCGTTATTGGCTGCCCTAAGAGGCGCTAGAAGTCGCAAAATGACCAAAATCATCACCTAATTTGATTTCATAATTGCAATGTTTTAAAATTGAATAGAAATCAACTGCACACAGCTTCAATCCAGATTTTGAAATCACAGTTTAGTTCCCTCTGTTCTGTATTTTTGAGTGTACAGTTTAGACTGAGACACAATGAGCTGCCAGACACATGTTTAGTTTATGTCACAGCCAGACACATTTATATTAAACAGCAGCGGCTTTGTGCATGCATGGTTGATTTAGTGAACATCTGACTGCAGCTGGGAGGGGCTGCTGTGCAAGAACCAGGATGTCTGTGAGTGCTTTGGGACAGAGGAGGGGTCCTCAGCACTACTTGTTGAAAACAGTAGAAATAATACACGTCTTAATGTCAGAATTTTCAATAACACCAGTCTCCAGAAACACCAGAAAATGTCACTAGATTTGTCTCTAGATCCCATTTTGAAAAAAAATTGTTAGAGGGTTCTGAAAACCCACTAAATATTGCAACAAAGTCCCAACACTGCACATAAGCTATTTTTCCTCAACCCCTGTAAGTATAAGCATTCTGGATCACTATATCCAGAACATTGCCCATATGTAAATCAAACTTTAAGGTTTGATAGAATCTATCATGGCGTTATCCTATGTTTTTGATTAAATTTTCTGGGTGTTATTTGTGGTGTTACAAGGACAAATGTTAAATTTGGCCCTATCTCACAGTGGTGAAGAATCCTTCCTATCACTGACAAAATCAGAGATAAAAAAAAAACTCACGGCACCACCTGGCAAAAAAGAAAAGGGGCTCATATCACAAACATTGTGTGATGGACGTAAATCTTGCAAGGTGTGTTCTACAGACGATATACAGTAATGTGACATACAGTATGTTTGTCTAGCAAAACCATGTGCAAAGTGTTATGGGTACCTGTGTATATTTTTTGCATCCTAAATTATTTCAAACTGCTTGACTACAGCCTGTCTGAGTTGCACATAATCCTCTTACTGCATCCTGAGTTGCACCAGGCAGCAGAACCCATTTCTAATTGCTTGCAGTTCCAAGTTCATTCTAATTTCAGTCAGATTAAGAGAATGTCAGAAATGAAGCAATACCTGTTTCACCATGGTATCACTGACGTCAATATCAGGTTTGTTTGGGTATGGGATAGACAGAGGGTACAGGTTAGTCCAGAATCTTCCCCACATGTCACCTGGAAAATCAGTACAGAAGTTACAACACTCCTCACTTTGGACCTTATTCAGAAGTGAGTTTTCACTCCTACTGTTCCCCGGAAGAGTCTATACATGTCCATACCATGTGACATGAAGAGGAGAATTTCAGTCATAAGACATGTAAAAAGGTGAAAAATGAAGCATAGTTCATCATTTCTGGTCAGGCATGATGTTATTCTTGCCTGCATGCACGTCTGAGCATTCTACTGTTTAATCTCATTCACGTGCCTTGTTTAAGACATTCTGCTCACACTGCACCCACCTTTACAACCCACACAGCGCCACCTCATCTCTATGCGCTTCTATATCTTTCCTCTGTCCATTAACCCCAACCAAACCAGGCAGATGATCGCCTACACGGAACCAAGGATCTGCTGGAAATTTTCTCCTCTACAGAAGAAGTGTTTTCCTCTGCTCCATCCCCCTAGGCTTGCTCTCACAGGTTTATTAGAGCTCCTTGCTGTACAGTCTTGGCCTTGATTGTACTACAGTACATTAGGAATAATCTGGGATTATGATTGATGCTGTACAAATATCACTGACTTGAAATCTTATTCTGTCTTAATGACTATGTTTACATATGCACAATATCCATTTTTCCCCTTATTCAAAAAAAGAAATAAGTCCCAAATAGGCTATTTACACGACCAATGAACAACAACATTACATTATATACATTATATTCCTGTTTTCTTGTGTAGCTGTATATATTCAACTCAACATGACACATCTGCAAAAAAATCCTGAGACCTAGTAGGCCAGGCTTCATGATGCAGGAAGCAGTCACATTGTTAGAGAGGTATGACTGTTATGCCAACTTCTGCAAAATAATTTTCTAAAAGCTGTTTTTTTAAGATGATGTGTGCAAACCGACCAAACCGACCATACAACATGTAGGAGGCACATACTCAAAACCAAATAAATATCCAATTCTCTCAGGATATTTAAAGTAGATATGTTCTTCTGACTAGAAATTTGGGCCTTTCTTTTACCTATCCATCTCTGTCTCTGTCTACAGAGTGTAAGACATGTTGAAAAGCACCAGAAAAGCACCATCTGTTTGTCTAGTTTACATTTTCAAAGCATTGCAATTGTTTCCCAAAATGTGTTCTAGTGCTCTCTTATCCATCGTGCCTCTCTCAGTCTGTCTGTGCCTTGAGGAGAGGGGAGTGAGTTTTAACAGAGATGTTTGCTACCAGAGTGAGGAAAGTTGCATACTTTAAATGTTAGGAATAAATGACTTGGTCAGGGAAAAGGGCCAGGTTAAAGGATAAAAAGAAAACACACTGCAGATGAAACTGAAGGTGCAAACATAATTCAATTTTGTGTATAAATCTGATCCTCATTTGGCCCCAATTGAGTCCAAAACAGAAAAACAACAGTAATATACAGTATAAACCGCTGATGGTATGGTGTTAATGTTGTCATGAATCCACAGTGGACATACTGAGTAGGTGGGCTGGTAGGGGTCCCCGTGGGTCGATGTGTTCACCATACACCTTTATAAGCTGAGCCCTCACATATGCATGCAGCTCCTTGTACAAAGGCAAGATCTGTAAAAAACAAAAAAAAACAAAAATATAATGCATTTTTGTCGTGGACTGTGTTACACAATCTGTAGTAAGTGATTCCTTTACACCTTCTGTGAGCGTGGTCAAACGTCCTAACTCAGTGAGCAAAAATGAACATCATGAATATGAGGAGCCAAAATGAACAAAATAATCAACAAAATGAAGAAGATTGAACAATCTAATGACCCAAATGAACAAAAATAAACGAGATTCCAAATATAATGAGCCAAAAAGAACAATCAGCAAAGAATAATCAGCAAAATAAACCAACTTATACATAAAACAAACAAAGCAATTAAGAAAATGAACATAAATGAACAAGCCAGAAATGTAATGAACAAAATTGAGAAAGCAATCAGTAAACAACGCTACACTACCAAAATGAAAAGATGAATACAGAATCAACAAATAAATTAACAGAAATTTTTAAAAATGAACAAAGCAAGAAAGAAAAATGAACTTTTGTTCCTCTCTGTCCATTTTTAGCAAATTTTCTTGATTATTTAACTAATTATTGTTCTTTTTGTTAGTATCATATTTTTAATTTATTTATTTATTTCACTGTGCATTTTTGTACATGTGACCTTTTAATTTCAATTATTTTCTCCATTATTGTTGTCAAATTGTCTTGATTATTTCTTTCATTTATTCTTCAATTTTGTTCCTTTTTTAAATCATGCAGTTCAATTCGTTGTTATTTGGTTCATTCTTAAATTGTGCATTTTTTGATAATTTTCCTTATTATTTTCTTCACTTCTGTGCATTTCCTTGAGTATTGTGTTCAGTTGTTCATTTTTGTTAATTTTGTTAATCATGTCACTCATTTTGTTGTTATTTGATTCATTTTTGTTTATTAAATTGCTAATTTTGATGTTGTATTTGTTCCCTTTTTAATGAGATTTTTCATTTTGTGGATCATTTGGTTCATTTTATTTATTTCACTGTTAATTTCTATTTTTCTCGTAATTCACTGTTAGTCATATTGCTCATTTTGTTATATGATTCTTTCTTTTCATATGACTCTGTTTGATTATGTAATTTTTAATTAATTTTTATTGCACTGTACATTTTTGTTCATATTTCTTATTATATTGTTCATTTTTTATTACTTTGCTCATTTTCATTTATTTTATGCATCACATTGTTCATTTTTGTTTTCAGATATGGTAAGAATTATGTATTTTAAATAGGTACAACAGGTCAGGTGTCCTAAATCTTTTGTCCATGTGTCACGGCCCCTCCTCTGCTGGGCAGGGGTAGTTTCTCCTGCAGGCAGAGGGGGGCGGGCTTGTTGATTGGAGTCACCTGTGGCTCAGGTTTAAAGCAGGCTTCTAAATACCTGCTCTCTCTCCTCCACAGAGTCAAAGCTACTAGAACCTGCGACAGACACAGCAACCAATGCCGATTTGACCAATAACTAATAACTAATGGTAACAGAGCCAGTACTCTGTCACCGGGACTGAACTCGCACAACTCCGCCTTCCTGTCATATTTCTGTTTCATTTTCATCTCAGAACGTTGTAACTTTTCTTTTGCCAACTCACCAGCCCGATGCAACTTAAACCTAAACCCGTTTATGTACTCAATTAGATTACGAGGTGGCTCCTTGGGCAAACAACCATCCTGCAACACTGCTAAAGGCCCCCGAACTCGATGATCCAAACACCAAGTCGTTGGGACTAAAACCTGTGCTTTCTTGTACTACCTCCCGAGCAGCTACAGTAGCAACAACCAGAGTAACCCCTCCTCCCAATCAGCAGACAACTCTGTGCAATAGGCACGAAACAAAGACTTTAAGGTTTGATGAAATCGCTCCAAAGCTCCTTGACTCTGGGCATGAAACACAGTTGACTTGTTATGTTTAACCTTAAGCTGCTTCAGAACCTGAGCAAACATGTGGGAGGTAAAGTTAGACCCCTGATCTGACCGGATAACTTTTGGAATACCAAATATTGAAATAAACTGGGTTAATGCTTTAACAACTGATTTTAAAGTAATAGTGCGCAAAGGAAAAGCAGCAGGATACCTAGTAGTCTGACACATAACAGTTAGTAGATAGCAATGACCCGACTTTGAATGGGGCAAAGGCCCATCGCAATCAATAATAAGATGCTCAAAAGACTGGCCTATAGCTGGTATTGGATGTAAAGGTGCTGGCTTTACAACCTGATTTGGCTTGCTGGTGAGCTGGCAAACATGACAAGTTCTAATAAACTCAGCTACATCCCGCTTTAAGTGTGGCCAGACAAAATTACGGAGTATACGTTCATGTGTTTTATGAACACCTAGGTGACCTGCCACATCACCATGCAACGTCTGTAGCACTTTATTCCGTAAGACAGCAGGCACAACAATTTTAAAAATTGATTCTCCCTGTCCCAAGTCATTGTATGGAACCCACTTTCTAACCAAAAGACCATCCAGTAAGAAATAGCATTGGGCACTGCTCCTGACAACTGAATCAGGAACCACTCTATCAAACAAAGCAACCAAGGACGAATCAGACTTCTGTTCTGCTATTAATGTCAGCAGTCAGCTGTTCTGTCTGGAGTTTAACTGGAAGCTCAAGATTTTCAGGTACAGGCTCAAGCTCTTTAAGACGAAAAGCAGCACGAGTAATTGCACAAACTGGAAATATCTCAGTAGGCACACTACAATCTGGATAAAAATCTGCAGGGGGTGTTAAAGGTTGCTTGAAAAAGATGTTCGGCTTGCCATCTGCCCACACCTTACTCCCTGCTAGGTCATTCCCCAAAATCATGTGCACTCCCTCTACTGGTAACTGAGGTCGAACACCAACAATCACATCCCCTTCTACCAAACCACACTTTAAAGTAACCTTATGCAAAGGGGAAGAGAATGGAACTAAACCCATGCCACGTATCATAGCACTGTCTAAATCAGACCATACTCTAGAATCTGCAATACATTCAAACTAAATAAAATAAGTGTCTGGATCCTACTCATCAAACGTAGGTAACAAACGAAGATTTTGTACAACATCAAACTGTGGTCCCCTAGTGTCTCCTACTGGTCTGTTGGAAGTTCTTAATCTCTCCAGCTCAAGAGGGAGCTGTTGCATTTGCAACAGCTCCCTCTGCTGCTCAAAGGTCAAAACTGGTGGACTAGATTGACCATATGCACCCTGACTGCTACCAGGCTGACCACCAAGAACACCTGCTTCCAAAAGGCCATGTAATGTATGAATGAAATAAATATTAATCGTACCTCTTCATATATTGACCGAACATCTGTCATTAACTGTTGTCGGGTGTAATTGTACGGAAATGGTTCATCAATGGTCTCGTAGTTGTACCTCCAATAAGCGCCATAGTCTTCAAAACCTGAGTGGATCAGAGATAAACACAGAACACCACACATGAATTTCACACATTTTAGTTTTTTTGTTATAAAAAGAAATTGTTGCAAACACCCTTGTGATGGACTGTGACTTTCTTTGCAGAAACATTCCCCCACAATTAACAAAAAACAAAACCAATAAACACCTTTTTAATGAGCTGTGACAATTACACGTGATTGCATGTTTTAGTCAGCCATCTCTGGATTGTGCTGGAAATGAACAAAAAAGAGTTAAGTATTCAAGAAAATAATCAGAAAAATAGGAACCAAATGATCAACAAACTAAAGAGAAATTAACAAAATAAGCAACAAAATTAACCAACCTGAAACAAAATTCTGGACATATTAAATATGATTTAAAAAATGACCAAAACACTATGGAAAATCAACAACAAAAAGTCAAGAAAATGAACAAAATTAAACAAAATAAGTAATAAAAAATTAAGAAAATAATTAGTCAATACAAATAAAAAGGAATAAAATTGTCATCTAAATAAATAACTGACAGTTAATTCACATTCAATAACTTGTTTAACACCACAATCCACAAAAGTAACAAAAATGAACAAAATGAAGCAAATACACAAAAGAATAAACAAAAATTAACAAAATGATATACAAACCAAAGAGAAATGAAAAAAGAGCAAAGTGAACAAAATATTCAATATTATAATAAAAAATTTACAAAACATATTGAAAATGACCAAAAATAAACAAAATACCCAAGACAAAAAAAAACTGATAAAATATCAACTTAATGAAGACAGATCAGCAAAATAAACAACAAAATAATCCATAGCAAACAAATTGGAAGAAAATAATCATCAAAAATAAATAAGGAGCAAAATAATCCTCTAAATTAACAAAATAACTAATAAAATGAAACAATCAAACACAACAATCCAAAAAATGGACAAAAATGAACAAAATAGTGGGTGAAACAAATGAAAATGCAACAAATACTCAAAACATAATTTACATTTAGAAAGTACTGTGTGTTTCCTCAGTGTCCAGTCAGTAGAGGTGGGATTTACACCCCTACATGTACAGTGGTACCTTGGACAACGAACTCTTCTGACAAAGAAAAATTCGGATACCGAAGAAAAAAACTACAAAAACTTTGACTCGGACAATGAAATTTAAACTGGATAACGACTAGTCACTTCCGAGTCTTGGTGAAGCTGTCGGGCCGTGGGCAGTGACGTGTCGGCTCCTGGGCAGCGGCGTTAGCGTGTCCGCTGTCGGGCCGCAGCGTGATGGAGTTGTTTACAGTTATGGATGTGTGCAGTGTCCACGGACACACTACCAAGTCATAATCCAAGGTCAGAATACATTTTAAATCATTTTGAGAACTTCATGCATTCCGTGTCAGATAATTAATATAATTTCCTTTTCAAATAATAATAATGAATAAATGTGCAGGTAGGGGTGTGTAATACATACTTTATATGGGAGTTTGTCGTGGGTCCAGAACAAATTAATTTGTTTTACATGTATTCCTATGGAAAAAGTCACTTTGGATAACAAATAATTCGGATACCGAGCATGACGCCAGAATGAATTAAATTTGTTATCTGAGGTACCACTGTACTTGAGTTTATTTTGAAAAATGTACTTCTCAGAGTAGTTGTTTTTTTCAGAATCCTTTTACTCTCACTGTGTTAATGTTGTGATGAATATGACACTCACTTACATTTGTCCACACCTCGGTGAACAGGAGTCAGTTTGACACAAAATGTGGTTTCCTCCAAATGACAGGGGAGAACAGATTATGTGCTGTTACTTTGTCAACCCAAAACAGTGTACACTATACACGCTGCCTTTAGGTGACATCATAAGAAAACATGGTTTAGATTTGCATTGTTATGCTGATGACACACAGCTCTATCTCTCTATGAAACCGGACGAATTAAAAAACCACTTCAACAAAATTCCATGCTTGTGTAAAAGACATTAAGGCCTGAATGACTTCTAACTTTTTCCTGCTGAATGAAAATAAAACCAGAGTTATTCTAATGAGCCCAAGGAATCTAAGGAGTACCCTCCATAATGACTTCCTTAATCTAGACAACATTTCAGTAGATTCCAGTGCCGCTGTGAGGAACTTGGGGTGATCATGGATCAGGATTTATCCTTCAGTTCTCATATAAAACAAATGTCCTTCTCAGAGTAGAATTGCCTTCTTTCATCTCCGTAATATTGCCAAAATTAGGAATGTCCTGTCACAAGAGGGTGCAGAAAAATTAATCCATGCATTTGTTACATCTCGGCTGGATTATGGTAACTCACTACTGGCATGATGTCCAAATAAAGACATAAAAAGACTCCAGCTGATCCAAAATGCTGCATCATGAGTTTTAACTGCGGTCAGAAGGAGAGATCATATTTCTCCAATACTAGCTTCTCTTCATTTGCCCTTTAAAATTTAGGGTTGAATTTAAAATCCTCCTCTTAACTTACAAAACCCTAAACAATAAGGCTCCATCCTATATCAAAGACCTTACTGTATTGTTCCCGACAAACCAATCAGATCTCTCCGCTCTCAGAGTGCAGGTCTACTTGTGGTTCCTAGAATCTCTAGAACTAGACTGGGAGGCAGAGCCTTCAGT
>JAQQAE010019135.1:0-11010 GCA_029823295.1 Pseudamia nigra | reverse complement strand
CATCGGATAACAACTGATTCGGATACAGGCCGTGACGCCGGAACGGATTATCGTCGGTATCCGAGGCACCACTGTAATTCTATTCAATTCAATATGGGGATCAGGCATACAGTACCTGAAAACTGTAGCAAATCCTTCTATGCAGGAGGGCATTTTGACCCATGACTAGCCCATAGCACACATCCAAAGTATCTGTTTATTCCCAGGTATTTTTGTATAATAGTGGGGAGGGCAATTTTTGTCATAACCCAAGTCCCTATTCTATAAATCATGAGAACAGGTGAATTTGTGCACAAAAGAACATTCAATTTAATTGTTACTTTATAATATTACAAGCCTTATATTATTATCTAGAGCAAATAAACTGCCCATTTTAAAGAGATGTAGGCTAACAAAATCAGTTTAGTTTCATTTTTGTGGTTTTTAAGAAGAGCACTTTAATACTTATAATTGCAGTTAGGTATAATGGTCTCTCAGTCCTTGTCCAGAGTACTATAATCACAATAATCAGAACAATACAAATATTCAGTGTACAAACACATGGTTCTTGTTTGCTTGAAATGACAATTTATTTTGTGACCCCAATAAATTCTCCCAGGACCCAGTGTTTGGGAATGGCTGTTCTATAACTTCCATTCCAGTTTAGAGCAGAACTTTAAGTGCAGTACATTTCACTTTGTTCCACAAACAAATCAGCACACAGTGAAATTTGAGACATTTCTGATGGCAACAGCTACCTGAATCACTCACATACATATTCAGGTGTCATCAACTTGTGGCTCCTAGATTACAGGTTTGTGTGTTGACATTCTTGATGCCTTTCAAATGAGCTCAGGGGCTGATTACGCTGACATGTCAGCTGATAATTCAGGAAGTAGAAAACACATGAGTAGATTGGATGGCATTGTTCGCTAAATGACAAGATCTGTCTTCCTCTCCGCCTACTTAATTATCTTCCTCAGTTATAATTACACGTGTGAAGGGCCAGAGGACAATCGCTGTTGTGTTGTACTGTCTGTTCGCTGAAGTTAGATGAGATAGGCAGGAAGGACTGTGGAGACTGACACAGGCTCGTAATGAAGGTTAGTGTCTGCTGTTTCAAAATCACAGGCAATAATTATGAGAATAATGGAGTATTTGCATAAATCATTCTGAGTCATTACATTTGATTAGCAGTACCACTGTACACATCTGCTGTTTGTCTAATGTATATAACGATGCAGCAAATTAGAGGAAAGTATCTTCTCTAGAATAGGGCTGACTTAAAATAAAAACAGCATAAATGGTGCAACGTTGTGCTTTTCCTGCCAGTAATTGTTCTTTAAAATCCACAATATTAGGACTCATAAACAGCTGACAATAAGGACACACTGGAGGCTTTCATTAAGAGCAGTGAAGACGGAAAACGCTGAGTGACCTGGGGGTCTTTAAGCAGCCTTGTAATTCTCTCTTAATGAAGCTGATGAATAAATGATTTGAGGCACTGTGCATGAGGAGTCTGATCCCCCACCAATTTGCCTCCCTGGGGTTAGGGGGAACCTCAAGGGAGTCCCCCTCTGCCTTCCTCCCGTCCATCCTCCTCCTCTCTCCTCTAACCTTTACTTTTTTCCTAGCTTTCTCTCTCCTCCATTTCTCACCTTTCATCCCTCCCCCGCCCCTCCCCCCACCGTCTGTGATCCTAATCTCCTCTAAAACACCTTTTCCCGGACTGTGGGAGTTGGCAGATAGTGAAGGCCACCCTCAGACTCTGACTGACTCATCCCATCATAAACAACTGGTGGGTGTTGGCACGCTCGTGGCCTTCCAGGTTTAGACCCGCTCATTTTGACAGGCCATTTTTTTATCATGCTGATTGTTATTGTCCCTGTTATTGTTTTTCTTCCCTGTGAATTCAAATGGGGGGTAAAAGTGCAACTCTGTGAGATCAGGCAATCCTACTCTGTGGGCCAGAAAACAAAGATGACAGTAATAAAAAGGAGAGCCAATTGCTTTTTCATTTCATTTCCACTGGGAAATTGGGATGAGGGAGGAATAAAGGCACTATAATAATAAAGTTTAAGAAAAAGGGCCCGTGGCTTTTCATTCCCTAAGCAAACTGCAAGCACTAGCCACTGTGGACAGTACTGATGCTCACGGTCATCCACGTTATTAGAGGGAAGGTAGTGGCTGAAATGGAAAGTCATAAAGTTCTCATTTCAGCCAGGAAACAGAATGGCCAGTACTATGAACAATTTGTTCAAAAGACCAGATCTTTTGGGTGATTGAATCACTTCTCGATTCATTTGAGATTGGATCTAGGAGCTAATGTATATAAACACTAATGAACACAAACAATGATCTTCGACTTTATCACTGTTTGAACAGACTTCATCTTAAACAAACTTAAGGGTGGTCTGTATGTGAGGTGGCACTTTCACTTTGGAACTCTAAAGCGCACAGTCAATCGTCCAAAGTCTGTAAACACTGGGGGCATGGCAAGGTTAGGTTTAATGTCTTGTCCGGCTACCCGCCCACTACTCGTCCAAGCAGGTGGAGTTTATCTGTGGGAGTGTTTTTTACATAATATGCAATAAACCACTCAGACTACTGTGTACCATTCTCTTTAATACTCACAAGTGTAATGGTTTTCTGTCACCACCATCATTAAATAAGACACCCAGGTTCAATGTCCTCTCATCATTGCCCACCTGTCTGTTCTTTGACCTATGAGGTACTCCATTTGACCATGTGAATAGGAATAAATATAACTAAATGCAGCAACAAATAGCTGAGCAAGGTATATGAGGTTTTTTTATTTACATAAATTTAGGTGTTGAATATTTTGTCTTTTATGCACAGGATCCAAAATCCTCAGTACTTGTCCTGGCAGTTCTAACCCATTTGGCCTCAGCTGCACTGAAGTGTGATTGTCCCCACTCCCCCACTGGTCTGCACTCATTCTCATTGTGAGTTAATGCCGGATCTATGGTCAGATGATCAAACACAAATGTACTGAAAGACTTATATAATAATAATAATAATAATAGTAATAATATTTTTAATATGCAGAAATACACACAAACCATGTTGTGTTAAGAAATAAATCATATTGGTTGTATCCAACATATAAATATATATCTCTCCTTACCAGTCACTCGTCTGTTCTTTCTGCCTAAGACCAGGCTTTTTTTCAGGCACAGGAGCAGCTGTGTTTCCGTGCAGAAGATAGCAATGTGCCACCTGTCTAATTTTAATACCAGCACACCCTCAGGTGCACAAAACGTGTTGCAGTGTCTGCGCTGTGGGCTCATGGCAGTATATGGGCATTTGTGCAAAGAGAAGATTTGAATGTGCCACTCACTCTTTACACTTTGCAACAAAGTGCCGTGTGGAAGATAGGACCCTGTATGTTCAATAGTTTACTCACGTTGACCAAAAAAGGTTCAGAACTTGGAAGCTTTGTTGTCCCCTAAAAATGTAAAGTTTTCCCTTGATCTGAGATGGAATCTAGTCATGGACATAACATATTGTACAGGACAGCAAGACAAATTGAAAGAAATGACAACAATGATTAAGTCTGACATAATCTGCAGCAACTGCTGATGAAAACTAGTGTTTGATGGCTGTTTAGTGTTACAATCGAGTCACCACAGGCATGGTTTTCAGCTAGGGTTTCACCGATATGATTGACATTTTGGAGAATGTGGGCATGGTTTGTGAACTTTCTCCCAAATTAGCCTGCACTGGACACAGCTGTTGGAAGAGGAGCTGATAAAGAAACCAATGTGATACAGCTGTGAAATAAAGCAAGTGGAGAGTGATGAGAAGAGACGCCGACTGAACAGGTGGAGAATCTAGAGAGGAAACAAAGCTGAGAGAACTGAACCACATTGACCAATGGACTGAGAATCAAACTTTTAAGAGCACACTAACACTAACACGACAACCAAGCGACCCAAGAGCAGGTTGAGGTTCCATCAAAACAATGTACACGGACTGCCAGTCAGATGGACATATGTAGTTTAACAAAGAATAAACAGATTGGCTTCAGCTTAAGTGCAAGAACAAATATTAAACCAACAAAATCATTAAAGAGTCCTAGACTGAACCCAGATGTTGTCAAAAATTGGAGCAGTCTGGGTAATATTTTACCATATTGTGGTCCATGATACATTGCACCTGTGAAATGCAGGTGGGATTCATTGGATTGCACAAAGACCCAGTTCATGAACCAAAATTAAATGGAACCTAGCCATGAGAGAAAGACTAAAAGTGGTCAGAATCAGGCCAAGCTGATCAGTAGATCAGTTAGAGCCATAACACCACTATTAGATCAGCATTTATATCTGATTTCCAACAGGAAAACTTTTTAGACTTGTTAAAATTTACAGGTATATGCTGTTTGGTGTGTTTGACAAAGTGACACGACTGTTGGTTTCAACTTTATTTATTGAGAGGGACAGACAGAGGGACAGACAAGAACTGTCCCTCTAGTCAATAAATAAATATTTTCTATTGATTTAGTACACTGAAAAAAATGCATTGCTGAACCCTATTGGACAATGGTGTGATCATATGAAACCTTTTCCTTCATTCATTACTTTAATTTAGCAGGGCAAAAGGAAGGCTTTCCATTTCAGAATTGTAAATGTGACAAAACAACAAACTAGAGATGAATTATGACAAATGAGATAAGCTTGTGGTGGGATTTACTTGTCGGACATGCACAGAATTCAGGTACTCTGAAACCGCTTTCCGAAGCTCACGCTAATGGTTAACATAATTCTACTTAACCAGAGTGTTTTTTAACAGTGCATCATTCTATGCAGTGGCATCGTTATATTGCTCATTACAGTGGCACATGGTGCCGCTATCTCCGCATGAACATCTGAGTTAATGGGCCACAATAAAGACACCACTGTCTTCATTTTATGGCTCGGTTTTCTAATGGCCTACTTGGCTTTCTTGCCTGTTCTCTCAAAGGAGTCATCTAGGTCTCTTTAAGACCTCGGATATTCTTCAGCACACTCTTTCCTCCTGGCCCATGCCTCCCTCCATCCATTCTTACCCTCTTCCTCCCCACCCCCCTTCCTCTATTTTTGACAGCTACAGGCAGCCTGTGGTAGCCCAGGGCCCTTTCCAGTGCCTTTAGTTTCATTAGCGGGCCCCAGATGCTTAGCTGCTTAGAAAATTATGAAGGGCCAAAGCCAACTGCCTCCAGATGGGACCCATCTATATTCAGATGAGCTGTTTCCTCACATTCAGAGCAATCCCACCCTGATGTCCTACAGTGTCGTCAACAAACATGCTGACAAACACAAACACAGACGAATACAAACAGATGCACACTTTCACAGAGGAAGCCATGCGCACATGCTGTGTGCACACACTCAGGACCACACAGGCAAAAACACAGACACACGCACACACACATCCACACACACATACACCACTTGGTTGGGTGGCATCACTGTCCTTACAGGAAAACAATAGCTGAGCTGCTGCACCGCCGTCTGTGTTGTCAGCTTAGGCTTTTATCCTGTTTTCTTCTCTGGAATGTGACACAAGGGGATTTTTGCTATTAATGGCTATTTCAGGACTGGACTGAGAGACTGACCATTCAACTGTGAATTCTCTTGGATGATTTGGATCATTGGGAAAACAACTGTAGCAGAACAAGCTGTTTTAACAACACAAAGCTTACAGATAGTTTGATACAAAAAATAAGAAAATGTTTGCATTTTTCTATTTTAATATTTCACATGTTTGCATGTAACTGGAGCTGATTCACATGTTGGATTTTTCTTTATTGCTACTCAAGGTGAACATACACTACTGGTCAAAAGTTTTAGAACACCCCAATTTTTACAATTTTTTGTTGAAATTCAAGCAGTCCAAGTCCAGTGAATAGCTTGAAATGGTATAAAGTTAAGTGGTGAACTGCCAGAGGTTAAAAGGTTACCCAAAACTGAAAAATAATGCACATTTCAGAAATATACAAAAAGGTCTTTTTCAGGGAACAAGACATGGGTTAACAACTTACAGCTGTTCTGCACCAATGGAGGTCATGGTGGTCTGTCTCTCTTCCATTATTTTTGTTCCTTTTGCTCGCCTAAAACTTTTAGTGGAATTTTACCCATAGACCTGTGATCTAACCTGCAGTCTCATGAATTCCCACGTATTCATAGCCTAAACACATCTAAACAGCATTATTAGATTAAAGGAGATATATTGTACTCCTTTTATAAAGCTAATTTAAATCCAACATGAACCTAGAATGTGTACAGCTCAAATGGGTTCATTTTGTCTTTTTTTAACAATGTTACTTCTTACTGTTTCTTTTAACCAGATAAAAGGTATAAGACAGAGATGCTTCTTTTTACCTCAACATGTTTCTACTGACACCTGCCTTCCTCAGAAGCATCATCTGACTGCTTTAATGTGTTATTTACACATTACAGTTGTTCTTCCTGGGCGTGGCCTGATGAATCCACCAGGCTGGCTACAGCCCCCTCTGCCTGATGGTCTCTGGAGGAGGGAGTCCCAGGTGTGGGAGCACGCTCCCATCCCGGCTAATGGTGCCCATGGCCTGCTTCCTGATTTCTAGCCCCTTTAACCCAGCATTTGTGTATATTGGTTTGTCCCAGTCCATGATGTGATCTGATATTCATGATTTTAGGTTTTCTTCTTCCTTCTCACATTCTTTTGGGTGGTCCTTCTTTCTTATGTTATGATGAAGTGTCTGGTGAAGACTGCAGGTGTCAGTCAAAACAAGGCAACTTAAAAAGAAACATCTCCAACTGGCACTTTTGTCTGATTAAAAGAAACAGTAAGATATAACTGAGAATATGTATTTTAAATTTCAGTTCAAAATACCACAGAAATCCTTCATTCTGACAGATCTACAGTATATACCTCTGGATTGTAAATAGAAAGGAGCTCCTCTTGGCCTCACTGTTTTTCCTGTCTGTCCCATGGATACCATTATGTAGACACAAAAGTGACTGAATGAAAGTGGACTAGAAATGAACATAGCATTCAAGAAAATTAACAAAGTACTCAAACAAATGAAATTAAACAAAGCCTAGGTCTGTAGAACCCAAAATGTAGTGGCTCTTAGTAAACTTAGTGGCCCTAGTAAATATGAAAATTAGGTCAGGTCACCACATTTTCCCTTCCCCCTAGTGGCAGTACCCATGTGTAAGGTTTGGTCACTCTAGGCTAGGGGTTGCAGAGATATAAGTAGAAATGTTGGGACAGATGGCGATATAGATGTACCAATGGATGGATGTACAGTGATTGTTTCTTTATCCCCCTTCGGGGCCTATCGGCCTTGGCGGGGAATAATAATCATGAAAATGAAGAAAAAATGTAAAATAATCAACAAAACAAAATTAATAAAAAAATAAACAAAATTGATAAAGAAAATGAACAAAAAATGAATGAATGAACAAAAGAATAAAATAATCATTAAATTGGTGTTAACATGTTGCCAGGTAAAACATAAATCATATGGCATGAAGTCTCCAGACACTTACCGTAAAATTCAAGGTATTAGCTGATACTTTTTTCCTGCAGTTTGAACCCCGCAGTTTAAAAGCTACTGCGGCCAATCCATGACTTTTTCCTGGCTAAGGAGCTTCAAGCTGCAAATACAGACCAATGAAATTAGCGGTCATAGGTCACAGTGGACCAATGGAACTGCTCAAATTACGGTGAATCAAACGCATGTGCACTGAGTTCTTCAGATTAGTCATTTTGCGCTTGATGCACATACTGTCATCATGGAAAACACACGAAGAAATGCATATGATGCAGCTTTCAAGTTAAAAGCGATCGACCTGGCTGTTTAAGAAGGAAATAGAGCTGCAGCACATGAGCTTGGCATCAACAATTCCATGGTGAAACGTTGGAGACGGCACCATGAAGAACTGACTCAATGCAAAATGACGACAAAATCTTTCAGTTGCATGAAAAGCAGATGGCCCGAACTTGAAAACGTTCTTGAAGACTGGGTGAACACACAGAGAGCAGACGGCCGAGGTGTTTCCATTGTGCAGATCCGAATGAAAGTCAAAACAATCACCACTGAAAAGAAGATAGAAGACTTTAGAGGTGGACCATCTTGGTGTCTAAGATTTATGAGACGAAAAGGTCTGTCCGCCAGGGCCTGGACGACTGTGTCAGCAACTCCCTCCCGACTACGAGGAAGAAGTTACAAACTTCAGCAAATTCACTCCTGGGACTGGACGACATCATAAATATGGATGGAGTACCTTTGATGTTCGACCTGCCTCTCACCAGGACTGTTAACAAGAAAGATGAATCATCCGTCACGCTGAAAACAATTAGCCATGAGAGAACACAGCCATGCCACAGGTACTGTTCAGAAAAATAACTTTTATTTAATTAAAAGTTAAAAAAAATCATTTGGTGTAACATTTTTCTGTGTGAATATCCCATGTTACGAAGTGAAAATTAGCGGCTTATAGTCAGACGTGGCTTATGTATGGACAGAACAGTTTTTTTCCTTAAATTTAGGGGGAGTGGCTTATATTCAGGTGTGTTTTATAGGTCGGATTTTACGGTATTTTATTTTACTACTCCAAAAATGGCTCTTTAGATTGTAAAAGGCTATATGTTTTTTTTTTTTTCTCTTTCTTGTGAGCATTTGGATACATGTTTCTTGATTGGAAAAAACATAAAACCTTTTTTTTCACACTATGTTAAATTTTGGCAGAAACATGTGAGAGTCAATAAATCAATACTCGATCAATGCCATTCTACCTTTGTTTTTTTCTTCCTTCCCTTTTAACTTCAGCTCTGTTGCAGTAAAACGTATTATTATTAAATATTAAATCAGAGTCATGACTTTTTAGACAGCCCAATCCCCGTGAACTTCATACTCCATTTCACCGCTCACATCTCTGACATCCAGATGCATCAGAGCAGCACAGAAAGGAGACCCATTTCACATCCAGGCTTGACAACAACATGGAAACCCTGATGGTATATAGATGTGTGGAAGTAAAGGAAGGAGTGAAGATCAAATGACAGCTAATGTGTGTGTGTGTGTGTGTGCCTCTGTGTTCATGCTGACAATTAGTATATATGACAGTTTATGGTGGGTGAGGTGATTCCCTTTGCTGGCAAGCAGGCAAACCAACAAAATGGTGTTGGGGCTTGTTTCAACACCACACTACAACACTACCTGCTATTCCACTAACTTTGATGAAATAGTTGCAGTAGTTTTTACATACATCTGCTGAAAAACAAACTGGGATGATGATATAACATCCTTGGTGGAGGGAAAAAGGTACAGCATGCGTTCACTGTGGCATTATTTCAGCAATCCTATGTAATGTCACCACTTTTATTTCTGCCCAGAGTTGAATTATTTTTGGCCTAGTTCTTGCATTGATGGAGTGTCAGAGCACTGTGTGAAATGCTTCTTAATGGAGTACAGGTCTGGGCTTTATGGAAACTAATCTAAGAGTGAAAATAAAGTCTTATGCTCCCTGAATCACTCTGTCACTATTTGATAGTCGTGGGCAGATCGATCTGAGATATTGCTAGTATTGATACCAATGTTGGCACTGGTATTGATCAGTACTTGCGTGATGAGATTGATACTGAAGTTTCAGTTTTGTTTCTTTATGTTCGGTACACAACTCCTGTAACAATCATATTGGTTGTGCAAACGTCTCGCCTCTCACTTTGCGCATGCTCACTTAGCCCATCCTCCCCTGCCAGGCTGTGAGTTGTTGTTGGTGTGCAATCACATGATCACATACCGCACTGCTGGCTGCAAGGCAGTGAGCTGCACACTATACTACACAAATACTGCCTTTCAACATGGTCAAGAATATTCAGGTAGCTGATTTATAGAAGTGAAAGTACAATTTTGTCATCTCCCCTATTAGTTAATTAATAGCTATTTTTTAAAGTGTAGGTGGGAATTTCTGTTTAAATATAGACTATTCAGACAGTCATATAATATATTCAGCCCATAGAAATAAATCTAAATAAATAATTTTGCTGGAACTCAAAAATATATACAGTACCTACTGTATCTACAGATACAGTACCGGTCACAACAATTTTTTCCAGTTTTTTTGTTGAAATTGAAGCATTCCAAGTTCAATGAAGAACTTGAAATGGGGCAAAGGTAAGAGCTGAACTGCTAAATGTTAAGATTACCCAAAACTGAAAATTAATATACATTTCAAAATACAAAAAACAGTTTCCTTGGGCAACACAAGGGTTAACAACTTAAAGCTGTTTTGTACGAATGGAGATTGATTAAGCCTTAAAAATTGCGGCAACTAATTCCTAGAGGTGTCCAAAGTTTGATAGATTACTTACAACCCCCTCTGTCTTTCTAAAAGCAGTGAACACACTGTGGTACCATACCCTCTTGAGCATTATTTGAACAATATTGCACTGCAACAAGCATTGTGTTACTATATCTTCACCCACAGCTGTGGGTGTTTCCACTAACAACACTGACTTTTATTTCCATCTTCATAAGACTTTGTTTGGCAATAGTTAGTGAAGCTTTTCCACGTCAGTAAACTAGTGGCTAGAATTAGCTTTCCCATGAGACCCCGACATACAGTACCACGCTCTGGTAGATCAGCCACCATTTGTCCAAATATGGTCACATTCTGTTTTTGGCTCCAAAATGTCATCCAGGAAGTGACAACCCAATTGGCCACAAAACAGCCTTTCAGAAGCCAATGGGTGATGGCACGGTCACTTTGTCCACTCATATATACAGTCTATGGTGCAAACATTTGACCGGTAGTGTATATAAAATCTAAAGAGCAAAGAGTTATCCGGCCGCACACAGAGCGAACTGACTCATCTCAACTCAACTCAGCTGGAAATCGGCTTTATGCGCGGCAGTTCCCGACCCCGATTTGTCAGTCCTGATGACGTCCCAACAGAAATCGTGCCGATTCAACATGTTGAATTGCCAGGACTCAGTCTCGGCAGTGTGCGGCGGTCCCGACTCCGACTTCGCGTCTT